>JAZGTH010000080.1:4615000-4877500 GCA_036877525.1 Chromobotia macracanthus | reverse complement strand
TAGACTGCAGCACAACCAACTTCACGCTGTCTGTCTCAAAACCATGCTGAGCTGGGCCACGCTTCCCAACTATTTATAGCCTTCCCAGCCTCCAGAGAAACACACTGTGAAGCCAGAGTGAGGGAAAAACAAAAAGAGTGAGGGAGATACAGACAGAGACAAAGATTTTGATGGAAAACAAGAAAGCAAGATGCTCAACATCACCCGATGCTCTGTGGTCTCGCCTCCTCCTCTCTTTCTCCTGTGAGCAGGACCAACCCTGAAACTTCTGGTCACCTCCTCTATTTAACCAGTAAAATCCTCTGGATGGAGGTTGTTTTTAGATACACACTGAGTGACAGAAGCATGAGTATTAACCACCAGATCTGTTTTATTGTTTTATTACAACACATTTAATAATAGTGGACCACATGGCTGGATTTCATTCACCTAAAGCTCAATATGTTGCTCCCTCAACACGCTTTTAATGTGATCATCAAAAATTGCTTCCAGTGAAGTCACTGGTAATGTCCCCTGCAGTATGAGCAGTATGACATATCTGAGGCTGTTACCTGACATCAGCCTGGACATGTTTTAACTGCACTTTAATTAAATCCAGATATCACACGGTTTCACACGCAGATATGTCTACATTATTACACAACCCAAAGGCTTGTTGAAAGTACATTTACACACACTGAGTTAAAACAGGAGTTTGAAAAATGATTTAATAGTCGTTGATTGTATTTAATAGTTAATTTAATAGTGGATCAGTGTTGAAGCATATCAAAGGAGCTGTCTTCAATTAATTTTTAATCAATGTTTCTGTCTTCTTTTCTTCATTCTGTTGGTGGCAGTATTGAAACATCTACAATGAATTGACAGCATACTCATTTCTAACATGTCTTCTGTAATATATCTGCTCTGAAGCCCAACTCGCCACTGACAAAACAATCAAGGAAGAGACATTTTCCCAAGATTCTGCAGCTGTTTCTATTTTAAGACTTTAAAACAAACCTGAGATCTGAAATGTAAAATCATCTATCAACAATTGGGCTCCTCTTCCCATCACACCTGCTGACTGATGTGAGGTTCATCTCAATTAGCACTTGGTGTTTTTCACAGCAGAAGGTCTTTGAGGAGAAGACTCCATGTGCACAGAACCGGTGCAGTCTCTGCTCACAGCGCAGCCTGTCAGGCATACTAAAGCCCAACAACACAATCTTCTGCTGTACCACCCTGAGAGAGCGAGCTGTGAATCTGTGATGCTGTTACATGTTCAGTGTTCAGAGAAACTGTGAAGGTTCTGTCAGCTTCTGGCCTTCTGCTGCCTGCTCTAAACTGGACCTCTCTGGGCCGTTTTTCTCTCTTTGTGTGTGTGTTGAAAGCTCATTCTTTTTGTGAAGGAAAATCCTTAAAAAGGAAAAAGAATGATGATCCAAGCTGATTATTATTAGTAATTAAAGCAATATATAAATACTAATACAACAAACATTTATTGTAGCTACAGTGCACTAGTGCACAGTGGGTTTCTCCTGTCACTGTGTCACGGGGGTCCGTGTCAGTGTCAAGTGATGCACACACGAGGGAAGGAGGTGGAGCTGATTTCTTCTTGCTCCTCCCGTACAGCTGCTCCACACAGAGTGACAGCTAATGCTGCCCCATGATATTCCAATTCGAGAGACAAACAGTGAGAGCAAATGAGAAATGGAGGAATAGATAGTAACATATTAATCAGTTCTACTAGAGAGAACTAAACACACTCGTGTAATGCGACAGGTGCCTCTTTTTAAAGGAACTCAGTAATGAGAAACTGCATTACCCAAGCATCCGACATGCATGAGAGACTGAAATCTGATCCCATCTGATTCTCCTCATTGCACCATTCTGACTGCACTGCTGCTAAATTCAAATTTCTGGCCCAGCACGCCAAAACCCACGAGAGAGATGGTGCAGGAGAGAGTGACAGCACACGCAGCACTGAAGGCTTATACCAGGTTTATTCTAATGTCTTCCTCATGAACCTGAAGCAAGTGTGAACATGCTAATAGTGGCTAATGCAAAATGAGAAATTACTAGAGATTCTCTACTCTGCTAGTGTAGAGTAATGCATCACACTAAAGAGAACGACAGAGAGAAATAAAGAGAATGAGAGAGAAAGGGTGAGAGAGAGGAACCACAAGAGATTTCTTTCATCTTCAGCACACAAACCTTGTTTGAACACAGATGTGAAGACAGCTGACAGAAGCTCCTCGCTCTCTTGGTCACCTGCCCTTTGTTTGACTGAACGGCAGCTCGGACTGTTAAAAACGGTGGCAGGTTTCATTTGGTCAGCATCCTGACTGCTCTGCACACACATTCAAGAGGTGATGGTGTTCACATGCTCATGGAGTGGGTGGAGAACTTTATAACATTCGCTGAGAGGTGGAACATTCAGCTAATGGTCTTTTTTATCTTTATTGTAGGTTTAGGTTCTGTACAAATACAAAAGCCACACAGAGAATTTGGCCCTCATGTTGATAAGAGAAATCCATGGTTAGATATTATATGCTTAAAGATTTGTCATAAGGGTTTCAAATCATAATCATAATGTTGAATTGTGCTTAAATCATATTGTTACATTTAACATATTATTGACAGTTTTGAAAGTTATGATACCTCTGATGTTCTGACCATCGTTGAGTGGATCTTCTCCACACCAGCTGACACATACAGTTACTCCAGTGTGTCTCCTCTGCCTCAGGAAACCTGGTCTGTAATGATTATAACATAAAGAGATTCAGTCTGACTAGGACTTCTAATAGAAGCTATTGTGTAACAGATTCAACCCACTCTGAGATAATTATATAGGATGGAGTCATGACACACTACAGAGCTGTCTGCTCTGTCCTGCATGGTTTTATATTTCTTCCTCTCTTTTCTGTTCCATCCCAGTCAAGTTATTTGTTTCAGTTTCAGAGAGAAACTTATGACTGTGTGGCTTTAGTTTGCATCTCAAGGGCCGTCGAGTTGCTCATCTGAAAACTTTTCAGTACATACTGCTGATGACATGCATAGTCAACACAACAGCACTAGCTAAAATGAATCTTCTCTTATTCGGGAAAAAATACTACAAAAACATAAAAAAACAATGCAAATAAAATGCAAGATTTCAGTTTTTGGTTTGATTGACATTCATTCTAGAAATGAAAGAATTCCACTATGAAATATGTGTGTGTGCATGAGTGTGTGTGTGCATGAGTGTGTGAGGTCTCTGTAATTACAGAGTACAGAGTAATCATCTGTAGCCATTATCTAATAAAAGGAAGTGGCTGTTTTGACTGTCTCTCTACACTGAATTTTTTGAGTGCAGTCTTTTTTTTTTAGAAAGAAATTGCTTTCGATTTTCTTTTTTTTTAGATTTAGTCTGTTGTCATACAGAGATCTGACACCATTTTCTACACGTAAACCTCTTTCAGTCATTTAAAGCCAAAGTACTCAATACTTACAAAATACACAGATAGAGTTGCAGATAGCCCATATCACACAGCATCTAAACACTCTGTTTTGCTCTTGGGATTGGCACAGAGGATTGTTTTTCATGCAGAAAAGTCTCTGGGATATTTTTCAGGAAGGTCGTGTACATGAGCGTACATTTGTTTTAGATGAAACAGCAGCAGCAGTTTGTTTTTGTCTGGTGGGGGTGTCAGATGAGTGCTATCTCTGTCTCCTTGGAAAACTCTCTGAACGGCGGGCACTGGGGCACACTCACGCCATCTGTACCTTGCTGCTGCTGCAAGGTTACAGCAAGTCATACACATGAAGGGGTGAACACACACACACAGGCTCCATTCCAAAACCTATTAATTTACAGCATGGGCAGCAAGTCATGTAGCACAAAAGATGTGGCTTGTAATTTAGTTTAAAAAGCATAAAGCAAAATTATACCAAGCCTACACAAATATTGAGTAAAATAAGCTATTACACTGAACTTTTTGGTATTGAATTATCATTTAAAATGGACACTATTCTTGCCAGTCTGCCATCTTGGTCTGTTTTTTTCTTTCACTGATTTTGTTGCAATGCATTCTGGGATTAATTTTGCCACTAAAAATACTTTGAAATTTGTCTCAAATATTAGCATATTTAAGCCCATGAGGCTTTTAGATGCTGACCTATGTAGACAGCTCACTAGGTTTTAGTACAGAGCAAAACAGAGCTAGTAGTACAGAGATTCCTTGATTGTTTTGTTGCTTTAAGGCTGTCCCTAGACCCTATCATATCCCTCGTCCATCTCTAGTGAGATTATACACAGAACAGAACCAGTGCAGATTGAAGCGAAAGCCCCACACACAACAGAGAGCCTCCAGAGTCTGATAGTCGAAAGCATGTGGTCTCTCTCCCTTTCTCTCTCCCTCTGTGGTGCTGAAGCTGATCTGAGAGCAGCTTCTCTCAGTGTGATCAGCCTGTGGGCTCTGTCCGACCTTTAGCAGATCTGTTGATATTCCAGCACTGGCCATCATCTGCTATCATCATTCATTGTGTAGATAAGCTTGGCAGACACAGATGACGTAGTGCTGCCAATTCATACATGTAATGTTGCCCAGAACACTTTCACATGATCTCTGTTATTGTCCTCCAGCTGAAGCCAGGAGCTATCAGATACAGGGGCAGAATTAAACACTAAACTTGAGCGTGACTGTGGCCTGCAGCTGAAAATGTGGGTGTACAGTTGGAAGACAGTGTCTCAGTGTCCATGGTGATCTCATCCATACTCGTGAATATTTGTACTTTGTAAACATTTTCATGAGTTTGGAAAGTAATCAGTACATTGAAAGGTTTGATAAAGGTAAAGGTTTTCATGCATGTACAATTACAGAGGCATTTAAAATGTTCCAGACTGAACTTGCATTGTAGCAGATGGCATGCAAGTAATTTGCATTTATGTGCAGACACACATTGTCCATTAGCACATAGACAACAGTAATTACTCTCCCTGCATTCCGGGTGGCTGGGCACAGGGGGGTCAGGCTGTCTGCATTACACCACCCATCCAGTCCAGTAAATACAAGACCTGATAACACAGACAGTCGCTGTTAACGATCCGTCAGAGGGAGAGATTATCAACAGCAGCCAGGACTGTGGGAGGCGGCAGCACAGCCGTAACAACCACTAAACGACCAATCAATGTGCAACAGCAACAAATGTGAGATCTTCAGTGCACAGTTTCCTGTATCTCATTAGAAGGATCCTGCACCTGTGCTCCTCCAGCTCACAGCTGTCGAATTTAACTCTCTCCTGCCCAATTCTGGCACACACAAACCATACACTACACTGTAAACACTGCGTACATTCATCCCCATCCATTAAGACAACAAGGTAATAAAGAATGTAAATCTGTAAACGAAAAAATGTAAATGAAAATCAACAGCAGTAGTGTAAACAAATGTATCAAAGGGTCAACCATTAATTAACTATGCCCCAGTGCATGCTGGGAAGGGGCCAAAAGGGAACTTTTTATTGTAGACCTGCACCTAGCTGCATTACATATGTTTATGAAAATTGCAAAAACTTCAGATATTCTATAAAACTTAATTATTTAACTACAAAATGAATCAGTGAGTTTTTATGTGTTTATTTTATTATATTTTATTTAGTGTTTATTTTTGATCATTATGTACTTAAGACTCATTGTTTACATAGTTATATGCTTGTATATTCATACATATGCTGCATATACAGCCGACACAAGGTAAAATATAAGTTTGAAATCTTTACTCATATCTGCATTTGAAGAGGTCTGTCATTATTCCTTAAAGATCTGTAGAGTAATGAACGCTCTCATTCAGGAGAAAATGACTCGGCTTCATTAAATACTAGTCCAGTGTGTTATGAAAGCAGGATGCATAACTTATCACCCTAAAGGAGAGAGAGAGAGAGAGAGATTAACCTTTGCTTTGCTGAACTCAAAGAATTCAGTGAAAATTATTGGAATTATTGAGAGAAGTTGAGTGCTGAATATTTTACAGTGTATGAACAGTAATATTTACTAACACCTACATTTTGGTTTATTGCACACTGATCATTAAACCTGGTCTAACAGAATAACTGTGCTCTTCATTTAACCCTGAATTATCACACCAGCCCTGATCCTCTACACTACTGAAGAAGCTTGCTCTGAGAATGAACAAGTCTCCCCTGCATGCAATAAACAATCTCAACCAGATCTGATCCAAACTGCAGGGCTGCTGCTTATTTTAAACACTTGAGATGTTGCTCATCATGGGACATGGAGCACAACTGGTGTTTTAAGAGTTGTTTATGTGTAAATGTCAGTGCAATCCGGCCAATTAACAGAACTTGTCTGTAGACAGATTCTTGCTCAGCTCTTGAAGAGTTCTCTCATGCTCATAATGAGGAAAGAGAAACACAGAGGACACGACTCTCATTTGAACCTGTGATAAATGTGCATGTTTTTCCTGAATCATCGCTGTGTATGAGAAAGACAAATACAGACTGCAAAATACATCTGCTGTCACAGGGCAAAGCATTAAGCATTATACACACAAACGCTTGTGCATCATCCTTCAGACACATTTGTCTGTTGTGCATCAGATGACATTTGTAATGGCTTTGAAAATGTTTGTTTAATAACAGTAGTTTTTTATTATGCACATTTTCCCCCATCAAGCTGCAGATCACTCGACCACCATTTGAGTTGACTGCAACAGCATAAGCAGAACATCACAAAATGGAGATCCAATGCTGATGTATTGAGTTGATTTTGGCTGTTCTGCACAGAATCACGCAGGTGTCATAAGAACATGATTCACAAAACTCACTGCATCTTTCATTAACTAAATGGCAGCAATTTTTGTCTCAATAACCAATTTAAACAAGAAACAACAAGACAGGCAAAATGTTGTGCTCACAGAGGAGAAGAGAGTTGAGGCTGGTGAGCTGTGGAAATGTTGGACCTGGAATGAGAAAGACAAATAAGAACAAAAAACAGAACAGAAAAACGGAAACAGAGAAATATCTGCCAGCCCTCAGGGGAGAAGACAGACGAGAAAATGACAGATGAACGAGGGCTTTCTTAAAGCTATTAGAGTGATCCACAGACATGTAGTAAGTAAATGTCAGACAGAAGTGTGATGAAGATTTCTGCTGCCAGAATGCCTGTCCACTTGTAATCACTAAACACCCTCTCGATCTCTCTTCTTCTGTCTTTATATTGGAGCCACCCAAATTAAGCATCTCACAGTCTCTCTTCAGCTGGCTAAATGCAAGCAGACTAAGGGACTAGAGAACTAAAAATAGATGCATGATTCAGAAACAGAAAGTGATTTTGATGGTTCCTGATATAACAAAGACAAACAGCTTTGTACTGTCAGTATAACGGTTAAGGATGGGCACATGTTCCCAAGTAATCAGAAATGACAGCAAGCAATCATGAAAACACAATAATAGTGTGGATTTAATTTCATTTATTTTCGTTCTTCTACACATTTCACATTAAACCTTGTGACTGGTTATGATGGCATTTGAAATGGTACCTTGCAGCTGATTGGTCAGAGCTGGAACAGTGAATACATGCTGTACTGTCAACCTGTTTGGAGACACACACAGAAAGTATTTCTGCATTTAAAACAGCTGATGGAAATAGAATGCTACAGAATCCAGAATCCACTTTTTAAAAGTTACTTTTACCCTGACAGACTGTTGTGAGAAGCTAAAAAATAGTGCACCCCAAGATGTTGCGTTCCCTGACTAATTGCACATCTACTGTAGCAGCTCCAGTGAGTTTATTAATGTTTAAGATGATGCTAAACAGTATTCTGTGGCTTCAGCAGCCCTAAAGCAACATCATCTGAGAGTGTATGAGAGTAGATATTACACAATGTGAAGTTAGTATCTGTCTTACAGTGCATTTAAAGGTCACAGTTTGGGCAGCGAAGAGAGCCAGGAGAACTGCTGGCATTCGAAAACAAAACAGTGGTGTTGGGAGAGCATTGCAGGAGCAAGACTAGAAGACGGAGTGCAGTGATGACTGACCCTGCGTGTGCCTGGCTCTCCGTGTGCTCCCTGGCCTCCCACTGTAAGCAGGATTGATGAGAGCAGTCTGGCCAGCAGACAGCGGGACAGATTTCAAACGCACTGCTTTGTCTCTGTACACCAGGGTTCTGTAGAGCGCTGAGGCCCTGCATTAATTGGCATCAGTCCCCTGTAGAGCGTGTCTAGAGCTGTGCGGTTCTCTCATCAGAGACTCCTACTGCAAACAAAGTAGAGAGTGAGAAACAATGAGATAACAACATATAAAACATCCCAATGCCTGACAGATGTCTCTAAAAGTGTCACACCTGAGCTAGCCTAAGGCTCAAACAGCAAAAAAATAAGAGCCAGGGATGAAGTCTGCTTTTATAAACCAATCAGAAAACAGAGATACAGTCACAGTCAATCACTTTGCAGGTTTGAATTTGCTGACATCAGAGGGCAGGGTTTGAACTCTGGCTAACCAAAAAATTGGCTAACCTTTTAGAAGCTTCCACTGAAAGGTTATACAAAGCAGACGATGTGTCATGAACATGCTGGATGTCAACATCTCTCAGAGCATAAAGCAGGGCTGCACTGTATCCAGGCAACCATAAGGCATTTATGGGATGGCAGAGAGGTGGGAAAAGGCTCCACGGGACTGTGATTGTGACAGTGAGAGCTGGAGTCAGCAGACCAGTGAGCTGCAAGCAACATCTGCACTCACCATTGTGCCGCATTCCTCCTCCATCCAGAAAGCCTGAAGAAAGACAATCAGATCTGAGTAAGAGCTCTCAGCACAGGCCCGTGTGTGAACTCCAGGGAAAGCCTGCATGTTTATTATGCTAAATGTGATTCCTGAATCTGAGCGAATGGCTGCTAATGAAGCACATGCAGTCAGGTGATCGTGCAGTTTATCAGTGAAGTAGATATCACTCTTTCAGCTTTAACTACAGTTGAATGCATGTTTCATCTGAGAAATGACTGACAAAAAGTTTTTCCTTCCTGCTTCATCAATGATAAAGAAGATGGGACAAAATGATGCATTGTGATGATAGTTTCATGGTTGTAATTAAAAAATTCTGTTAATGACAAGGTTACACACACACACACATTTAACAGGTGAACAAGGAGAGATATAGAGGCTGTATGCAAAAGAGACTAAAAGAAGAAGAGGTGCGGAAGAAGAGAGAGAGCGCTTGACCCAGTTTGCAGACACCATGCTGAGCTCGCAGCCAACACTGCAATATATAACCAACTGCAGCCTGACAGAGAATAACAGCTGCTCAGTGACTCTCCGTCCCCTCATCCCCATCTCACCTGTCTGGAGTGACACACGGGTCTGTGTTATGACAATTATGCTGAGCACTCGGCCCTCCTGCCATGGACTGATGAGGACGCAAGCAGAGAGGTTCATGAGACGCACATAAACATGACCTGCAATACAGAGACTCAGGAAGTTATTCTGTAAACAAGTACAAACAACAGTCGATCACAAACACTGAAATACATTAAGAGATAATGACAATCACATGGTCATTAACATATAAAAATGTGATTAGGACTCTGATACAAGGATACCTACCACGTAAATAAATAAAATAACATCAAATATTGATTTTATAAGAGAGACATGAAACAGCTAAGCTATATGGAAACTTGGTTGCCCTGGAATGACTCTCAGTTTTATAATGTAGCATCATCATAAAAACATATTTTACATGAATGTTGTCACAACTGCCACAACTAACCAATCAGAAACAAGTATTCCAGAGAACTGTAATAAATACAGACATATGAAAGCCCACAGTATGACCTGACATGCTGTCACAGTAAGAATCTATAAAACACGCAACAAATATTCATCAAAGCGCAATGACACTTCCTGAGACATCATCAGAGTATATCTTCACACATTCCCCTTCAATTTCTCCTGCTCAAATAAGCAAGATGTGAAGGGTTTCTCAAAGTCAAAACTGCTGCTCACTGGAGACTTTAAAGGACTTAACAGGGTGGACTGTTCTACATGGTTGTGTGTGTGTGTCTGTGAGGACAGGGTTAGTAGTCTCTTATTCCAGCGGTAAGCTCTTCACACTAGTGGCTTAATGATTTAGTGTGTACTAGAGAGTTCATTAACTGTAATATTCTACCAGTGTGTGAGGTGTTATTACTCAGCAGTTTATTGTTCCAGTGTTTTACTCATCACAGCTCTGGAGTTTCACCAGTCACTAGTGGTTTAGTGCTTCAGTATAAAGAAACAGCAGTAAACTGTAATTACTGTAATGTTTTACATAATGTGACAGTGTGATTATGGTGAGATAAAGGAGGAGAAAAGCAGCGTACAAAGCAATATTACAGTGAGTATGTTTGTCATTCATCATAAATGTCTGAAATGTCAAGCGTGACAAAAGCGGGTGGGAAGTGACTATGATGAATCTGTTTGATTTAAAGCTGCTGTTCTCAATTACCCTAAAGCAGAGAGAATATGTGGCTCTAAGGCTGATTTCACACTTGGTTCAATTGCTTGATTTGAATCAGGGTTCAATTCCATCCCCCACAGGTCACTTCTTACAATGTGTTATCTGGATTCAAGGCACAGTACATTTGCGTTATTAATCATGTAACACTGTATGATTTAATGGAGGCTGTTTTCTACTGTGGCTATCAAATCTCTGTTTGCTAGGGCTGGTCAATATATATTCATAATATAATCACAATTATTTTGCAATCTAAAACATTGCAATAGTTCTAATGTGATTTCATTTGGCCATCAAGTTGTCTTAAAACCTTCAATCATTCCATGCTTTACTGGACAAGGAATTAGAATTGGAATGAAACAGAGATGTTAGATGAATGGTACAGAAGTACACTACTTACTTCTGTACAAAAGTACACAAGTAAGGATAACAGGTCATGTCTGCTTTAACTTTTTCACTCACAAGAGAGTGAAACAGTCTGCAGGAGATACAGAGCAGGAGAAGTTATAGATCTTTTCTATACATACAGTGGTTAGGCGTATCAGAAAGACAATCACAGGGTGGCAGTGAAAGTTTCAACTATCCCCTTGAAATGTTATCCACTGGTCACACATTGGGCTGAAATGGGATGATGGAGCAAAGTCCTGAGAGTATGTGAAACAGACTCACATCTGGGGAGCGAGGCTGCAGTTTAGAGTCTTGAAGTCAGAATTTATAAACGCTGTGAGAAAAGGTGCTCCGGGTTTCATCATGAAATGAATCTAGTTTTATAATTCAGCATTATGAAAGCTCACCTAGTAAAACAGCCTACAATCAATGTACATTCACATGCAGTTACCTGTGTGGCATACTCTTTCAATACTTTCATTAAACAGATTAAAGCCACTGAAAGACAATGAGTGAAGCCAGTTTTATGCTGCACCTTACAAACAAAAGATTAAAGGGGACCGTCTCATTTTGATTCAGAATAACTAATACACTTGTGATTCATCTTAATTCTGATTTCAATAAATCATGAAATGTTGAGAGTTTAGAAGTTGTTTTTTTCTGATGTTTTCTGTGTCTGATGAATCTTTCATGTCTAACACTTGAGCTTGTGAGACATTCTGTGTTAACACAGACTGCAGTCTCATGCTCAGAATTACAAACAACCTCAGGATTCAGTCAGGCAAGATTACAGCAAGACTTTCCTCTGCTTACAAATCAAGAAAGCTTTAGTAATTTAATTTCCTTTCAACACTCTTTAAGGATGATTATTCTTCCTAAAGGGACAGTTCACCTAAAAATAATAAAATCTGTCATTATTTACCCTTGTGCCGAATATGAGCTGTTGTACGGAGAAAATATTTACTTTCTGCTGCAGAAAAGCTTTATATTAACAATGTGTACTTACTGTAGGTTTTGGTGTAGGGTTAGTCGTCTGCAATTATGTATGATTTACTAAAGGTAAAGTGTGTAACAAAGACACTGTTAAAAAGTGACTTTTTTCCTAAAGGTTGAAGTCCAGAAATGTATTAGTGTGTTATATGAAAAAGTATATTTATAATGTATAAATTAAATTCATAATGAACATTTGACTGTAGTTGTCAAAGCCTAGAAACACATTTGAGTCAAAGTCAAATGCCTGAACATGCTTTGATTCATCACTATATTCATGAACATAATTCATAATTCTTTGACTAAATATATATTGACATTCAAAGCACAGAAACACATAGACAGACAACAGCTTACCATATTATATTATATATTCAAAACAACACACACATATTAAATTCAATTACAGCTAATTATGTCAGTTCCTCATTCAAAGCCACATACAGGGAGAGATGCACTTGATTTATGGTGGAGTATTTTTAGAGACACATGTATACAATCTATTGCCTTAATGATTCATCTTCTACCAAGTAAGGGTTCAAAAACTATTTATATCTACACATATTTGATCCTCCACAGGAAAGGAAATGACACAGATTTATTTAATATCTCACATTTCTGCTAGACAGCAATGAGATTAAACGGGCAAACAAATCAGGACTTTTGCTTAAAGGGACAGCTCTGAAAAATGAAACTTGTGTTATTGACTCACCCTCACATGGTTCCAAACCTGTATGACTAACTTTCCTCTGTGAAACACATAATTGTCATTCTTCAAAAGTTTTTCTTCTGTGTTTAATGAAAACAGGAAAGTCTTATGGGACTGTGGGTGAGAAAACGATGACAGAAAATGATGCTCAGCAATGTGGCAAACAGCTCCGATTTGTCAAGGCATGTTTGCAGTCAAAAGTGTTTAATATAAACTCAATTTTTCACAAACTTTTTCCAAGAACAAATGAGCTATGCTATCCACATTTATGTCTCTTAATGTACTTTACAGTCCCTGAACTGCTAAAGTAACCTGCTTCTAGTCGTGAAACATTAGTTGTAAAATAAATATAGTAGATGGCCCAGCACACGTCACTGAGAGCTGTCAGTCACAGGTTACCCTGAAGAGAAACAGGAACTCTGATAGAGAGGGCACATCTTACCGGCTGCTGTAACACAGAAGTGTTTTCTGAACGTTAGCAACATCAGCACTCTGTATACCTCCCGTCTTATTACCCATCTCTCTCTCTCCTCTCTCAGTGTGCAGGCTGATTAATAATTGAGCAAAGTTTCATCAAACCAAGGTTTGTTCTTCATAGCTCTTATCTGTTTGAGAACACATTGAGAACTCACAAGTGTGAGTCTTCTGGAAGTCTCTTTGATTTACCTTATACTGCTACAGGGATTTTGCTGGAGGACTGTACAGTTCAGCTCAACACACACTCTCCATCACACACCCCATACACGCTGTCACATCTTCATCTCTGATGGTTCACGTGATCCTCAGCACACTGCTCTGAGTATGCAATGACAAGCACACACGACAGACAGACAGACAGACAGACAGACAGACAGATCAATTTGGTTGCCCTATCACCTGATGTTCATGTGTCCTCCCTCTCACATTCATTTTGACATTGTTTTAGCTCTGCTTGTCCTGTTGTAAACTCATTTTCTCAGCTTGTTTCTTTGTAGTTAATTTTCACCTCCACTGTCAGCCAATAAAAACTTCATTCAATTCTAAAGCACAAAGCAGATTTCTCCTCACCACTGTGGTGCTGAAACATTTTTGCTGAGGCCCGTCACCTCAGTGAAACAACAAGAGAACATTAACACACCCACATTTGCCCCGTCCGCTCGCTCGTACCACTAATGCCAACTGATAACTTCAGGGCTATCTCTGCTTATGACTTTAGCCTTAATTGCAGCTTCTCATTCAAACCATCAACCCAGACCACAGTGGAATTACACAGAAGATCACAGCTGCTATATCTGACTGATGATCATCACAGATTATCAGCAACTCAACCCTTTATCTCTGGGTGACACTTGTTGAATAAATACACAGAAACTGCTCAGTCAGTGGTCTGTTATTTTAAGCTTTTGAATCACCCTGAATCACCCTTTTCAAGCAAACAGAATAAAAATGTAACAGAGCCGTGCAGTGCGCTGAGTTCCTGCCATTTATCCACTCTATAATTCAGCTTTGGGAAGCACATAATAAAGGTAATGGGCACATTTGAGTTTCATGCCGTGCACGTCAAAAGATTTTCCACACTGAGATACCGAGATAATTCAGGGAAGAATTTGGATCCAGTGACTTTGTGCCAGAAAAATAATTATTGATAAACAGATTTTTACCAGTTAAAGGAAGCAACAAGACAGTAAGAGAAACATTAAACAGTTAGCCGTTTTAACTGAAAAGCAACTTGCTGTAACACTGTGCACGATTCTCTGAGGAACTGAATGACCTCCTGTTTAAAAGGAATAAAGAATAACAAGATTGTGTGAAGACAGAGAGAAACAGGAGCTGCAGAAAGAAACTGCCAGACACGATGATGGCTTTGAGGAATGTTTTCATTAGAGGCTCATCACGCATCTCTGCTTCACACCTGACCTTCTCCTGTTAAATACCTGTTTCACAGCCGCAGGGTAAGCAGAGAACTGACTACCCTACTGTAACTGTACTACAACAGACTTACAGCGCCTTAAAGAAGCCACGCTGACTGTTCTCAAGAATTCTCAAAAACCTTCATCCACGTAGAAATACAGTAAATAAACCACAATAACTGCAGAGAAAAAAACTCGTCCTCCAACGTCTTCCTGCACTGCTGGGTAATGTGGACCCATGTGGTCATGTGATCATATGGTGAAGGGGGGAGTCGTGCGGTGGGGTATGATTATTGAGAGAACAATGGGCAAAGAGGAGAGATTTATAATTCAAAATATAATTTTTCGATAAGAATGAACTGCGGTCCTGAGAAAGCAGACCAGGGAGGAAATGTTCTCTCGTTTGGTGAGAAAACAAAGCTCACAGACCCTACAATCTGTGAGCTGTTTACAGACCCAAAAACTGCTGATGAGCAGCATGTGTGGAAATCTGTCTGCCAGAGCCACCGTACTGGTGATCAGAGGGGAGGATCTGAATGCCATGCAACTGATGAGAGAGAGAGAGAGAGAGAGAGAGAGAGAGAGAGAGAGAGAGAGAGAGAGTGCCAGAGGCCAACGGGACAGTGATATCTGAATAAGAAGAGGGAAAAGAAGGCCTGACGTTTTAATTATTTAGTTTTGTTGTATCTTTCGGCTTAAATCAATGTAGTTATTTGCATGGAGAATTAAGTGACAGCAGGAAATTTCTTCTGGGGAACGTAATCCTCTAAACCCATATAAGCAGAGAGTGCTGATAATAAAAGTCTTGATAAGAACAGGTGTGGAATGAAGATGAAGAAGCTGAGGAAACAGAAAAAATTAGATCCTGCAGGAAAATAAACTCTACAAGATCACAAACCTCACAGAAGATCACAAACTTCACACAGTCTATTGATGAGATATACAGCATCTGCTGAATATGAGGGTATAAAACTCAAAGTGTCGTGTCTTCCTCTCTCTTCTGTACAAACTGACTCTTTTATCCAAAGCAACTTACACACAGACACACTAATCAAAGATGTATCCTGAACTCCCTGTGTGTGTGTGCCCTGGGATTGAATCTACAACCCTGGCAACATGCTGTACTAGTTAAGCTACATGAACACTGAACTTCTGGTCTCTCTCTCTGTCATTCATAACACAACTCAAAGGAGCATATAGTGGACTGATGTGTATATGGAGTTCAAGGACAGTTGGAAAGCAGGTGGAACATGGGCCAAAGCTTCAGAAGACAAAGGGTCAACTGCTTTAGTACAGCAAACAGAAGCAGGGCAAACAGAAAGACCACGACACAGAACAGAGGGGCGGTTAGGTCAGCTGAAGGCCACAAGGGGGGCAGATCCAGCCAACAAGTATAAACTAATAGCCAAGATAAGAAACCAGAAGATGCTACAGGGATTACCAGCAGAGGCATTGAGGCAGAATCAAAGCTTCACTCCATTAAAAGACAGGAAGCAAACACAAAGCAGTCAGAAGTAATTGTATTAGACAGAATCCTCCCCGCGGAGCACAGATGAAGTAAACGTTCTAAAAGTGTGAATACGCAGTGTAAACAGACACTGGAGACAACAGCCCAAGCTAAACAGCTGCAGTGTTGAGCTACAGTCAGTTTCTAGGAAGTACTACAGTGGTTAAAATAGTGATACCAGTCTGGGTCTCTATAAAACTGAGCTGTTGAGCTCATGAGAGACCCAGGTTCCAGTCTGCCCAAGTCATGTTTCTCTCCTGGTCCTCCCTTTTCCTGTGATCTTCTGTGTTTCTACTTCTGTGTCTTTTTCTCTGACACTGCTGTCTCCCTCATCCAGCTCTGATGAGAGGAAAACGCATGAGTAACATTATTAGCATGCTGTGATGTGGCTGCTTTTCCAAGACATGCCTAATAAAAACAGGAACTGAGGCGGCCTAAAACAGGGATATTCAAAATGGTTTCACTCTGAGGCTGATGGACACGAGTTGTGTATCGTTTCAGTTGTTTAACTTTGTGGTTGAGATGGACGGAGAAGTTTAGATGACCCTGAGAAGGAAAAACAATCATGTTGCAACCCTGCCCACCATCTCCTAGTACACAACCCTCTCTCTCCAGTCCTACGCTGTCTACAGTGGGTCTCATGTCCTTGAATAAAGTGTGAGCTGAGTGCCAGTGAGAGTGAATGTGTTCAAGATTCACAGTGCAGGCAGAGCTGGAATTAATCCAGGCCAGGAAAGATCCATGTGATTTGAATGAGAGTCATGAGTGCTTGGCTTTTAGCAGCTCCTGAACTCTTGACTGCTAGAAAAGTCCTGCACACCTCTGAGGCTCCTCAAAGCTGTTATTTGTGTGGCATTCTGACAGATTCTAAATGGGTTTTTATGTGTTGAGGTAATTGGGGCAGTCAAGATTTTGTGACTTAGACATGTGAAGATCTGAACATCTTCAACTGATCTAATTTTTCTAACCTGACAAAAGTAGAAAGGTCTTCTTGTCTTACTTTTCAATTAAAGGCAATATTCTAACTATCATGTACTTACTGTATCTTTGTTCCTCAATGATGTACAGCTCAGCTAAGACAAGTTCTGCACCCATGGGAAGGTGAAACCACAGAAAGGCGAAAGTTTTGATACAACCAGCTGTCACCCTTGTTTCTCCCTCTGAGCATTCTGCCTCAAACTGCCTCCTTATGTTTTATGCACATCAAACTGAACAGCGCACAGAAGAAACGAGAAATCAGTACACAGAGGGAAAAAGTGCAACAGAACAACAGAATCTACAGTCCAGAGAGGTGTGCATACTAAAAGACATTTCTCTTCACTGGAACTTTATTTTTCATGACTGATTAAATATTAAACATACCTTCTGCTCCAGTTAATTGCATGTCAGCTCAGGGGCAGGAGAGAGCAGAACTGGCAGCAAGCCAGTGTCAGGTTGGGGGGTTACAGAGGGCAGCCCATCTACAGGGAATGTACTAGCATGTGGACAGACATGGGTTAAGACACACTGACAGGTTTGGAGGAAAGACTGTGTGGGTGGGTGTGTGTGCGCTCAGGTTGACCAGCCCCATCCTTAATTCAGACGCAGTTTCTGCTCATGCAGGCCAGAGCTGCTCTTCAAAAGACCTTTCTTTAAAATTCACTCTTCCACACGCACACATCTCCGCTGTACATGCCGATCACTGCAGTACACAGAGCTGATTAATAAAAGCACACAGGAGGTAATGAAGCAAGGGTGCCGGGATGATGTTATGGTCAGAGAGCCGGCTGACACTGACATCAGTCTGCATGATGGGGTGCTGAAAGCCCTGCGGCCTCTTGGGAATAGAGGTGTGTACCTCCTTCAGTGAATCATTGATTTGTAATGTTACAATTGTCTGCTGTCTAGACAGGCTGATGGTGTGAGTGTGGAGAGACGTGAGGGCCATATTGTGTTTGCTCGCATTACAATGCTCACAGCTTGCTCACTGTTGATACAGGATGGCTGAACACATACAGACATGCCTAAAAAGGCCTCATTCTTTGTCTTTCATATCACTCGCTCACATATAAATGGCCACTGCTAAACCAGGGTGAAGGTGACATCCCCAAACCTACAGTGCAGACTGCTCCCATCTCATATCCAACAGCTCAACAGAGTTTCAAAGCTAGCTGTAGTTCATTTACATCACAACTGTTATGGGGCGTGGCATTACAACAGCCACCTGTCTGTCATCACTGGTACTAACCTTGTCATGACGGGACGGGTTCATGCCCTCTGTCGTCAGGGAAGGTTACCCTGCATCCGTTTCACGTCCTCTTTTCGCTCAGATTTCCATTTGATTTTCAGAATGAGCAAACCAGAGAGCCAAAGCAATCAATTCTTCAGCCTGAGACTGGAAGCTGAAAAAGGGCAGCGAGAAAGGCAGCAGGCGTATCCATATTACTTTCGACTTTAAGGTTTTTGGCTAAGAGTGGAGAGCAGCTGAATGGTTCTGAGGGTGTGTGGATGATTAAAGCTAACCGCTCAGAGCAGAAATGGTCGTACTCTGTTTAAGCGCGTGCCACTCTCTCTCTTACGGCTAGCATAATTGATTTCCACTGCTTCCAGCTCTCTGTGTTGGTCTGTCTGTCTCCCACCACAATCAAGAGCAATATTAGAAGTTCTCTCTGGGTGTGATGGGAACTAGCGTTGGGTCAGTACAGGTGAATTCTGGTTACTCTTTTATTACTGTGCTGTTTGTTACTCTTTTATAATAATGCTGTCTTGTACACTGATTGTGTACTGTAAGATATTAAAGTGTACAGTCTACAAGAGTGCATCAACGTTAAGATACAGCTGCACTCTGGCCTCGTCCCAAACAGTGATCCCACAAACAGCCTTTGCTCTTTTTTTCTGTGGAAAACAAGAGAAGAAATGTTTACACTGCTCGTTTCCTTACAATGAAAGTGAATGGTGACTGAGGCTGTCACCCAGTAATGTTCTTCATAATATCTTTTGTGTTCTATGCAAAGAGAAAGTCCTACAGGTTTATTAAAACATGACTGTGAGTAAACCAACTCATCTGAATTGTCATTTTTGGGACTTTTTCTTGAACTTTCTCTTTAGACACTTCAGCTGCTCTTGTGTATCATTCAACAATGCTTCACAATACATCTGAATTAGCAGATGAAATAAGAGATTAGAGTTACTCTAAAGCTCTTATGTGTAATGATGTAATCATTGATGACTAATGATGTAAGTGACTATCTGAAGCCATGCCAAGGGAGTGTTAATAAACGCCTAGAAACTGAATGAGGTGTATTAATGACGCTTTGTCTTCCTTTCATAAAAAACTACCCTCATTCCCATCCTCTCATCTATCCAGTCTCCTCTTTCACTCACTCTTACATTATCTAAAAAACCTCTCAGTTATTGTAAGATGATAGATCCTCTCTGTCCATCAGTGCTTCATGTCACGATAGAAAAGATTACAAATGAGTAACTGAGTGACTGGGTGCAGTTATTTGCTTACCACTTGTTTAGATACCAATCTTTTTCAAGTGATCACTGATTTGATGAAGATCTGCTATGCAGTGTGAAAACATCACAGCTATCTAAAGTACTTTTCCTCATCTTTTCCGAAACACAGAAGAGAGATTCATCACCACTCATTACAAACAGCAGCACTCCAACTGTCTCTCCTTCTCTGTCTTCTCTATCTCACCATCTTTGATGTGTTATTTCATATGCTCTGTAATTCACAGACACAGTTTTTTAAAGCTACTTTTAAAGAAACACGCAAACTCTGATATCTATACATGTCTCCAGAGACCTCAGAACCACAGCAGACTGGCAATGAGTTACTGTATCTGATGTGGACAACCTCAATACTGTCTCATATGATTTCTCCATATTTTTATTACTCTTGTATTTCCTGGAAGCTACAACTACGATAAACTACGATAGTTAATTCTAGCCATTGGTGGACAACATTACATTCATATTTTGTGCATTCAATACAACATTTGTTTTGTATACATTTGGTTTTTAATCAATGTCTGTGTACCCTGGGAATCAAACCCACAACCTTTGTGCTGCTAACACACTGCTCTATCAGTTGAGCTACAGTTTTACCATTGATATTAGCATTATGGTTAATATCTGTACAGGTGAATTTAAAAGGATAGTTCACCCAAAACTAGGAACACAGACACTAATGCTGTTAGCAATGGAGGGCAAATGGAGGCCGGCAGTGTGTGCCCAACACGCTGGGCTAGAGCTGCTGAACCCAAGCCAATATTGTAAGGTTTATAATTTATATTCCATCTCTCCTGTGTGCCTTAACCTATAGATTTTAATAGAGCCTATAGATAAAGGCTCAGTCATCTATTTCCCACAGAAAGCGCATCCTGGAGTGAGCAGCTGTGCAATGCTCAAGGCGACACAAGGCCCGTCGAGGTGAGGGTGTAATACAGCCCCTGACACAGTCATCAATACAGTGTGTCTGTAGGGGAACACAGTGTTCCTCTGCCAACATAGACTGGATCAGGCCCTGTATTGTTTCTATCAAAGTCAGTATCTGCTCCAGTTTAAATCAACTTTGCTTTCACACTCCAGCATCCATTATCCTAAAGAACTGCCAGTGATGGCAACCAACACCTTTCCAAAAAACAGGTGCTCTTCCAGTGCTGAGGGGGAAATGAGTGAGCAGGCTGCTTCTCAGAACCTCTCAGCTTCTGTTCTCTAGTGCTGCCATAAGGCTCAGGCTCCTTCACCTCGCTGGACCTCACACTGAGGGACTGGGGACAGATAAAGAAGACTGGAGAAAGATGAAAGACGCAGCCACATCTGTGGAGAAGGAGAAACCTGAAAGACAAGAGAAAGTGAGAGTGCCAGAGGTCAGAGGATTAATAGAGGAGGAGGAGGAACTGGACTGAGAGGTTACCTGAGGCAGATATAAAGACAGAAACAGAGGGACTCATGCTGTCCTTCCTGGCTGCATCTATTTTTTAAGAAAGGGTATATATATGTACTGTAACACGCATGTAATGGTTTTAAATAAGATATGAGATAAAACAGGCATCTTCAGAATAAAAGATATATATAACAGAAGCCAGAGAGAGAGAGAGCTAATGTTGCTGTGCCAAACTACAAACAGACAGGGCAATGTTATGTTATGTACACTTTCAGTACGTGACATACGGACTTTCTGCACATCAAGCTGCAACAGAAGAAAACATTTTTACAAACAACAGACACACTTCATCTTTAAAGAGAGACATAAGGAGGATGAGTGTTAAACTGACTGTTCTAATGGGAGAACACTCTGCTAAGTGGGTTACAGATCAAGTCATTTATTCTTTGTATGCATGACATGTGACATGAAGCCTCTTACACAAATGTAACATGCTTTTAAAAAGGGACAGATAGTTTGAGACCGCTCAAGAGTGCAAATGATCAAAACTAGCATCATATCTCTATGAGCCTCTGCATTTAAGACCTTCCTAGATTTGACTGGACACTTCAGTAAAGCCCCGCCAGATTGTTACTGTGTTAAGTGACACAAAAGGATACACATAGCATTTTTTTCCTTTTCCAAATCTTTAAATTAATCTTGAGATTTGTGTGCTGTGCTTCAAACAATGCACCAGTTCTCATTCCACAATCAGCTTGTATATTATGAGAAAGGACAACACATTAGGCCCAGGGTAGATGAATGTTAATTCATTAACATTAATTAATTTACAAATTGATTCATTAATTCATTTACATATTGATTAAGGTCACAGCAGAGGGGACAGTAAATAAAGAGTTGACAGTACCAACTGTTGTAGAAAGACTTTCCTGAGTAAAGATGCATAACCATGAGTGGGCGGAGCTTAGTGAGGAGTTAATTAGCATGCTCACCATTGAAAAGGAACAAAATTGTTTCCCATTCACTTTTCTTCTGCACTGTTTTCATTTGCTGTCTCGATGAAGTGACTGCAACTGAGAATTGCAGGATGGTAAAGGGGATAGCAAAAGAGAGAGAGAGAGAGAGAGAGAAATAAAATGACAGAGCCATCAAAAACTAATCATAGCTTGATGGAGTGAGGCTGTGGGCCACAGACAAATAAGAGGGGAGACAAATAACAGTCTGGGGGTAAAAACAAGAGCGCGAGTGGGAGAAACATTAAACCTGCATAAAAAAACTCAGACTAGAGACTAGAGTGCTGACTAGCACAACTGATGCTTTTAACCCAACAAAAACCATACATCTGTGTTACACGTCCACACAAACAGGGACTGCAGTCTATACTTAACATATGGGGTTATCAATAAAAAGTCGTTGTTTTATAATGTGTTTGTGTGTGTGTGTTAAATTGTGGTCCTCTGTCAGAAGCAGTTGGGGGGGTTTCTGCTGCCACTCAGTAACGTTGTAATGCTGATGGTCAGGCTGGGTCTGGGTTTAGGCAGATGACCATATCACCTCTATATGACCTATATTGTACATCCCAATAAATTACAAAACTAAATCTGCACACTGTTACAATATTTGCATTTATTATTTGTTTTCATCCAGTAGATCACTGTCACAACTGTATTATTACTAAATATGTTTTTTATTTTTGTTCAGCATATATTGGAAAACAACATACATTAGAGACACAAAACACAGAACATTGCAGCTATGTAAACACAAATGACTGAAAAAGCCTAATGAGTGACTGAGGCAGAGAGAGAGAGAGAGAGAGAGAGAGAGAGAGAGAGAGAGAGAGAGACACAGAGAGAGACAGAGAGAGAGAGAGAGAGAGAGAGAGAGAGAGAGAGACACACAGAGAGAGACACACACAGAGAGAGAGAGAGAGAGAGAGAGAGAGAGAGAGAGAGAGACACACACACACAGAGAGACACAGAGAGAGAGAGAGAGAGAGAGAGAGAGAGAGAGAGAGAGAGAGAGAGAGAGAGACACACAGAGAGAGAGAGAGAGAGAGAGAGACAGAGAGAAAGAGAGAAAGAGAGAGAGAGAGACGGAATGTTCTGGTTGAGATTAGAGCTCACAGTACATGAGACCATGTAAAAATCTCTCAGAGAAAGCACAACAGCATGACATTCTCATTATTCTAAAGCTGTAAACCCTCTTCTACTCTTCAGAGATGAGAGAGGTGTTACTGACACACTAAAGCACTACAGAGACGTCAAAATCATCTTTAGCATTAGATTCATTGACTGGGGTTTACCGGCTCATTCACTCATAATGGCCTTACATATGTTCTCATGCAGAAATGGTGTGTACACACATATATTTGTTTTTGCTGTAATGTTGATTACTTGCTGTAATGCTGTTTTTCTAAGGCGAAACCAAGAGTTTAGAATAAAAACAAGTGCAGTATGAATAATAAGTGTTGATGAATCATGATCCGTGTGAAAACTCACCCTTGTGTTATCTCTTCCTCTTATTATTACCTCTCATCCCACTGTTGCTCTTTGTCATTCACCCCAGCACTAAAAATATCCCGCCTCTCCTGTTATCTCACTCCACGTGTCTCTGGATAAGGAGGATGTAAACTGTTGTGTGTATGGGATCTAAGGGGGATCACGGAGGGCCGGGTTCAGGGAGGTGACAGGTGTGAGGCAGCAGGTCTCGCAGGAGTTACTTCTGTACTGCACAGTGAGAACAAAAAGAGCAAAATAAACATCATATGATATGCAACCTAAGATACACCCTAGCAACTGCACAGCATCACTCCAACAACCACTCAGAACACCTACAGTAAGTGACTGCATAGCAACGCCCTGGCAACCAGTCATAACACCCAAGCATCATGACAGTGTATATTGGTAAAAGTGTAGCATGCAGTTAACGTTTCAGCAAGACATGGCAGATGTGTGCAACACAGACAACTGCTCTCTTCACCTGAGGCTGATAGAAAATCATTATCTCCAGGCCACCGTTATTAAATTCCATCTACATGGTGGTACCTAGTTTTGTTGACTTAGCCTTAAGTCACGCAATTCAGGACAATTGGAAAGATAACTAGGAGTTTAAGGCAAGTAATAACACCTTCAGAGTGACATAAGCATAAAATATAGGCAAGCACAACACGATACAGCCACCTAAAAATATGAGCATGTTAAGTCAAGTGCAGAGGAAAAACTGCACTACATGTGATTTGCAATGTTTAATGCAAAGGGAAGTAAACAGGCTGAGTGAAAGAAATAAAGATAGAAAGTGCAACTGATCTAGCAGCCAAAGCTGAGTTGTTCATCCATCTTTTCACATTTATTTGGTGGAAATCCCCAAAAGCTTTTCACTCCACCAGCACTCACACTCACAAAACACACAGGGAATAAACATCCTTTACTGAGCTGGCAAGAGTGTTAAATGTAAAATGACATGCTATTATTATATGTTACTATTATTATATGGTTGGCACATATATATGATATTGAATAAGGTGTGAGTAAAATCACAGTGATGGTGTTCCTCAAACCATCAACACTGAGCTTGTGTGAAGATCATAAAGATCAGTATATTCTGAAAAAGTAAATCTAGCTCAACACATCAGTGTAAATGTAAACATGCTATTTCACCAGCAGCCCTAAAGTGACAGATTTGTATTTATGTAAGAAATACAGACCCAAACACAAAGCATCAACAGAATCAATAAAATATTCTGTCCCATGCAGCTTTACTCCTTTAGAACCTCAGAATATTAAATACTGTCTCGCTGTTTATTTCAGGCTGTGGGCTGGAGTTCCTGCTGGTTCTCTGTGGGCTGGAGTTCTCCTGGTCCTGCCCACGTCACTGTATTTGCTACATGGCCCCCAGCACTGTCAGCTGCCAAGCCCACAACTTCCTGTCCGTCCCGGAAGGCATTCCTCCTCACAGTGAACGCATCTTTCTCCAAAACAATAAGATACATCGACTGCTACGGGGACACTTTAGCCCCACCACTGTCACTCTGTGGATCTACTCCAACAACATCACATATATCGAACCATCCACCTTCCAAGGGTTCAACCTGCTGGAGGAGCTGGACCTAGGAGATAATCGGTACCTGGGTTCACTGGCTGCAGATACCTTTCATGGGCTGGACCGGCTTCATGCCCTCCATCTCTATCGCTGTGGCCTCAGGGCGCTGCCCAATAATATCTTCCAGGGTCTCCGCAACCTCCAGTATCTTTACCTGCAGGTGAATGCCTTGTGTGTTAAACTGTTTATGTAACAAGGTGAGAAGACTTTGTTAAATGCATGATACTGTTCTAACAATAAAACAGCTGTTTCTTTTCTGTGTCTGAAGGACAACCATTTGGAGTATCTGCAGGATGATCTTTTTGTGGACTTACACAACCTGAGCCACCTGTTCCTCCATGGGAACCGTCTGTGGAGCCTCCACCAGAACACGTTTAGAGGACTGGGCGCATTGGACCGGCTGCTTCTTCACAAGAACCAGCTGCAGTGGGTCGACCGGCTGGCCTTCCATGGCCTGCGGAGACTAACTACACTGTATTTGTTCAACAACTCCCTGACAGAACTAGCTGGAGAGTGTCTGTCCAAGCTGCCTGCGCTGGAGTATCTGCGCCTCAATGATAACCCCTGGGAGTGTGACTGTAAAGCTTTATCACTGTGGGACTGGCTCAAAAGGTTTCGCAGTTCCACCTCATCAGTGGTTTGTGTGGCACCAGCAGAACTGTCCGGCAAGGATCTGAAGCAACTGAGGAAAGAGGACTTCCCCAGCTGTTCTGGATCTGAGTCCCTGCACCAGAGTAAGACCAAGACATGGGCAGGGACGGATAAAGTCACACTCAAACAGGAGCCCCAGACACACCCCCACCAGAATGAACAATACCCCTCACCACCCTCTCTCCTGCCCCAGCCAACCCCTGCTATAAATAATGTACAAGCAGGACCAGAAAGCTCACGGAACTGCACACGCCAGCGCATCAGGGGCAGCAAAGTAAAGGGGCCCAACGAAGTCCAAACCTCGAAGGAAATGGCTGATAAGGAATACTCCTCCCACGATTTCACAGGGAAACAGGACGAAACATCTTCAGATGCTTCGAACACCCGCAGAAAACACAAATGCACCCCCCTGACCTCTGTGCGGCCCCCCAGTGGGGTCCAACAGGCCACCGACAGAGGGCGCTCTCATCACCTGCCCCCTGATTTCTCTAGTATAACGGGACTGTTTTTGCTTCTGAGCACTGAGCTCATACTGCGCTGAACTGGATGCTGGGCCTTCTAGCATCACAAACACTCCACAGTCCTCAGATCAGCTCTAGCTCCAGCATTACCAGGCCTAATAATGTGTGCCTATGAACATTTGTGTGCGTATGAGACACTGATAACAAGGAGCTTTGCCATTTAGACTGAAATAAACTCAAAATATGGGTCAGAGCTAATGAAGAAAAGCAAACCAGACATGCCTGCACTGCCACTGTTGTTCGAGTTCCTCATTTCCTGTCGGTCTGGTCTCCACTTTTAAATGGATTTGAATGAAAGCACATAACTAAATAAATGTGTTAAAAGAATGTTAAATAGGGGACACGAGCTAAAGTGAAACAGAAATACAATGAGAGGGATTGTGTTCAGAAACTACACACAACATCATCCATTTATCATTTCTAACTGAAGAACATACAGGACATGAGAGGAAAAATCTACACTGTCCTCCAGTTAATATATAAATCATTGCCAAATATCTTCTCAAATCAGTGTAAGATCTTCACTGATTAGGACTGTCAACCATTATAAGTGTTAAAAAACTGTTTTTATACTGGGCTGAAAATATACTCTCAATTCACAGAATGACATGAAACAGCACTACTAAACTGAAGAGCCAAGATAAAAGTACATCTATTATCTTTACCTCAGTTAAAAGGTTAAACACCATCTGAAATTCACCCCTTACATATATTCTTATTTCAGGTAAATCTTCTTAATAACAGCACATAAAAAGCCAATAATTAAATAGCTGCTACTTTGTTTATAGGAGCAAATGAGACTCATTTTACCTCATCTGCTTTAAAAACAGTGTGTGTGTGTGTTCAGTATAAAAGCTTATGAAAATCAGTATGAAAGCATTCGACTCGTGTTTGTTTCTCATCCTCTTTGTCGTTTGCAGGTCTGACTGACGTGACGCCCATTGTGAAAAGCACCTTTAACCTGAACCCACCATCCAAAACAGCCACAGCCATGATAATATAAATACATTTCAAACTTATCATGGCCAGTAAAACATCTTTTGGAGCCATAAGCATCTTGACTGCCTCTGCAGTGTCTGTACATCCACACAGGCGCTGTAACCCTTCTGTCCCAAACACACTTCATATAAATCAGGAGACGTGTAGAACTGAATCAGTACCTGACACAGACATTAGAAATGTTTTTATTACAACAGGGTTCCTGAATCTCTGAAGAGCCTCTCTTCAGAAGTCAATGACTTTTTTCATTGTTATTTTTGTTTATATACTCATTTTTTATGTCATTTTCTGACTAAACTGCACAATCCAGTTTTCTCTTCTTTTCTTTCTCTCTCTCTCTCTCTCTCTCTCTCTCTCTCTCTTCTCTTCTGTCTTCTCCATCCTTAGTGATTTGATGGTTTAATAAGTTGTTCTGAAAAGACAAGAAAAAGTTTATAAAGATATTAAAATCTATATCGTCTTATTTTAAATGTGTCTGTTGTTATTTATACTGCTTGTGTGTTGTCCGGTGGGCCCCAATAAGACATTATAAACCATATTTAATTGACTTTCTTTTACTGCTGTGAGTTTAATTAAAACAAGCCTTCAGAAAATGTAAAAAAGCAGAAAGACAGAAAGAGTGAGAGGAAGAGGGAGAGGAAGACGGCTCAGAGAGAGACATGATGATTAACCGAACACAAAATGATGCAATGTCATTACACCTCCAAGTAAAAGACCAGATCAGTTACACATTCAAAAGCTGAGACAAGCTGCACGTCTAAGACACACAGAAGCAAGCTTGAGTTTCTCTGCAGAGAAACTGCGGCCATTTTTCCTTCCTTCTTTTCTCTGAAAGACTCCAGTGATTTCAGACCTGTATGTGGTATATCTCTCCCTCATCTGTTCAGGTGTTTAAAGTCTGCTCTGACACAAACACATGTAGTCCATAGAAAAACAATCATATACAGTTTGGAACATGTTGTAGTTCTTCCTCAACAGTTCATGTTCACTGTTCACTCATAATCTGTCATCATTAACACTGAATACAGTAATACAGAAAGACAGGATGATATCATAATCCACAAATAACGTCACACGCGAGCTGTTTCAAACTGAGGGTGATGCACGTGTGTACTCCATTGAGAACTTTTATTCTGAGTTTTGAAAACTATGTAACAGACAGAAACTCTCATAAACAAACGTTTCTTATCACTTCTGCAGTCCAGGACGTGATATGAGAAACAGACCAACAGAACTGTGAATCCACAGTTAAGATTGAATATCTTATTAATTCTAGAATAAATATTAAATAATTAAAAGATTATATGTACAAATTGACAACCTATGCAAGCACTAAACATGACCTAAAGAATGTACTGAGGGGATCTAACGTTGTACAAATTCAAACCAACAACCTCCTAATAAACCACACTGCCACAACTTTGACAGCTGCCAAAGAGACGTAACAAGATAAGAGTCAGTACCATCCACAGCTGTCAGTACAGTCCACAAATATTACAGCTGATATAAAGGCCCAGAATGATCAGCCACAGCCCTGCAGGGTTAATAAAGGTGATAAATAAATGCTCTTAAATTTCTGGACAAGTGAAAAAAGCAGCTCATCATGATTTATATTGTGGCTGATCTTTATTTCCTGCAGAGGACCAGCCACTCATAGAGAATAAATGTGTTCAGTACACAAAACATTACAGCATGTCAAGAGTCAAGCAGAACAACAGAACAGAGAGAGAGAGACTCATCTGCAGACTGTTAATCTGTAATTGAACACACCACTGATCTAGTTCAACAACAGCCATGAAATACAAGACAGGACGTGTAAACTCTATACTACGCTT
Source organism: Chromobotia macracanthus (assembly GCA_036877525.1). NCBI lineage: Eukaryota > Metazoa > Chordata > Actinopteri > Cypriniformes > Botiidae > Chromobotia > Chromobotia macracanthus. The sequence continues at coordinate 4,848,569 of JAZGTH010000080.1, read as the reverse complement.
GCATATTAATGCATACTAATAAAACATGCACACTAAATAGAGAATACACATTAAACACACACGCACACCTTCAGTTCAGTTAATTCAACAGCCCCTCTTCTTCAAATGTGGTCACAGGAAAAGCATGTTCGACACACAGCAAGTGTTTGAACATTATTAAAACATTTCTTATATTACAAACAACAGCACTGGTTCTAACATTCAGACAGCCTGTTTCAATAACACACACACAATATCTGAGGCTTGATACTCTCATAATAGCACATGTTTGCATTGCTTTAATACACATACAGTAGGAGAATTTTCCCACAACATGAAAGAATTAGGACACAAACTCAATTTAGAAGATGTTTTCAGTTGTAATTCAGTGTTATGCTTTATGGCTTAGACAAAAACTAGACATAAACATATAAGATATGGTTCTTAATAATATTTGTTCACTTTCATAAGTCTGCAGGTACATTGAAGAAATGTTTAGGTTCACATTTTTTGACACTTAACTAATACACTTAACAAGGCAGTTACCTGTTCTGTTTTTATTGGGAGATGTGCTGGTCTGGGGATTATTATAAAATCCTTAGCAAATACTGTAGTGACAATATCCAGGTTTTCTGTTGATTTAATCAGAGGTTTTCATATTTACTTCCTGTGATAATTGCACAGGGGTCAGAGTTCGTCCGATTAAACGCTTCAGTTTGCCCCTGCTGGTAGATGTCATACCTGCACCTTCATTTCTTTATTGACAGCCTTTAAAATGAATGTCAGGACATTATTTTCCTTTAGTAGTAATCAGAGTAATCAGTCACATGACATTTTTAGCTCAGCTGATTGGCTCAGACAAAAGAGTTCACAAACCACATTATGAAAACAAATCCAGTTAGCCTGCTAGCTTTATATTTGCAAATTGTGACCGCTGATTTAAAAACATGAAATTGTGTTAAAAATCACAATCAATGCACAATGTCATTTATTCATTTTTTAATTTCATTTTCATTGGTGCAAAACAGCCAATGAACAAAATGTTTTCTGAAGCAAAATAACAGAAGCCAGGTTCTCTTAAAATGACATCTGAATGTTCTGTTAGTCACTTTGGAGAAAAGTGTCTGTAAATATATAAACTTTTATTTCATGTGAGATTTACAGTTTTGGGGCTCAAGTAGTTTGGGACAAATGCAGGATTATATTAATTGATAAACACACGTGCTATAAATGTAATGAAGAAATATTTGTTTGATGATTTATGTTACAATAACTGGGGTTATATGGCTGAATGATTGATTGTACGGTATTTGATTTTAATTGTTGGATACAGTCTGGCCTTCGAGGAGTCCTTTTAAAAGTAAAGGGACATGAAAGTGTACCCTTCTCATGGAATAGCGGTTCACAATTTTAAGGAATTGTATCTTTTATTGTTCCCCGTGTACTGTTCCTCAAAGCCTGTGTGGTCTAGTAAACAGAGTTCATGTTGTTCTGATGTTTATCTTTGTGACCATGTATCTCAGCTCAAATTTGCTGCTCAACACGTCCCTCTCGCTGCTCCTGTTCAATCAGGAAAACAGTGTGTGAGGTTGTTTAATCTGTTTTATGTAGAGAATAAACTACTAACCAATCTGATGACCTGCCAAGCAGCTTCAGTGCGGCTGTGCTGAGCTCAGAGGAGAGTCAGGAGGAACACACTGTGACAGTAAGAGTATTAACATTACCCTGACAGAGCCAAAGAAGAGTGTAAGATGATACATGAGAAAGAGTGTAATGTCTCACAGTGAAATCTGCTGTGAGAAACACCACCGGCTGTCAGGCAGGACCTGGAAGAAACGATGGACAGGATGGGTTTTCAGCATCATCGTGCTGCCCACAGTGATGCTCTGTGGTGGAACCCACAGCAAACCTCTGCTAACAAGACATGGTCACAGCATCCAAACAGACAAATTTCTTTCCTGACAGCTCTGTGCAGTCCAGTCACATTTCAGACAGACTGCAGGACAGACTGTGCTGCTGATCTTACAGCACTCAGCAACATCAGTTGTTCACTAGGAAACCAGTCGACCAGTTTAGCACACAGTGTTCAGCTTGCAATAGGTAAGTATTACTGCAGACAAGCTGCCTTCAGCTGTTGAGGGAAAGACTGGGGCTGCTCCATCTTATCTCTCTCTTTACAGGCCTGTTTTCCTAAAGTCTCTCCAGTGGATATTTCTGGCATTGGTTGCTTTTGCTGTGATTCTGTCTGAAAGTTGTTTTTTTTTCCCTGACGCTTGTCACAAAGCTCCATCCTCAACACACACACACACCTCCCAGCCCCATGTCAACAGCACAGCTCAGTCATTTTGCACTGAACTGGATCTACCCAAGCTGTTCACCAAACAACACTCTACAACAAGCAATATCTGCCCAAACTAACCCAAACTTATCTGACCATTAATTTACACTGCTAATAAAAGACTTCTGCATTCATGTGTTTCTGTGGAGAGAGGGTCATTGTTATGGATGTGTAAAAGCATTATGAAACAGGATTCATAACATACTCTTTCTGAACAAAACATTGACCTGACATTGACGCTGCTAAATCTACTATACCATAATTAAAATAAGTGATGTTTTTGAAAAAAGGCCATTTTAAATGGCTGTCAATGGAGAAAAACCTAAGAAGTGCAGTTACCAGAATAAACTAGGAAAAGAAAAATTATTCGAAACTAAGTCAAATATACACTTCTTTTTAGCTATAGACATTTTAGCTACATGGGAAGTCTTAAAGATGTTAGTTCACAACGACACCCCCCAACTCTCTTTACTCTCTTTTTCTCATTAAGGTCACAGTTTGCTACAGAAGGTGTGTGATTACACTTGCTTTAATGAAACAAGAGCATTTTGCACTTAATTGTGCTTCTCAGCCTCAGAGGAAGACCAGTGTAAGCCTACGAGATAATCTTCATCACTCCCCAGAGTCAACTCACAGTTTGAGGTTTTAATCAGATGGGAAGCAGGCAAACAGGCGTCTTCATTACCACACACATCTGCTGCTCTAAGATCTGTCAAGAGTCCCTTTATAGTCTTGGCATCCTGTAGAAACTTCTGACACTGCTGTCATGTTGTTGTTGTTATCAGATGTATTGTGCATTTAATGAATCATTTATCAGTTTGGCTTCATCAAGGATCATCTCACAAGGAAATACAAGAACAATATAATGATGCAAAAAAGGTTCCAGATGGCACACTACAGTTGTTCCTCTTAAACATGTTGACACCTTTTACTCAGAAGTTCTAGTCATACAGTATCAGGATATTTTAGTATTTTTTACATCATCTTCTCACTATCGGGTATTTTCAGCCTCAGAATAAATAATTGGTGACAGAAACATACAATCAAGTATTAGGTGTAGGCAGCAGTGTCTGCTGCTGCATCTATGTTGTAAAGACTTCAGTCAAAACATGTTTAGGAAGAGGAATATGATGCAATGACATTAGCCAAAGATGTAATGTCACTTTTTAAACTACTTCTCTATTTAAATGATTGTTTTATGTTGTCTTTACTCTCAATAAATCTTAATGCTTCTGCTTGTTCTCACAACAATAGCATCCACTGACTGCACAGTGTATTAATAATGAGGTGGTGTCATATTTTTACAACAGTAAAACAATCTGTTGGGAAAAACCTCATGCACGCTCCAGTCAGCTGGGAATAAAATTCTCAAAATGAAGTCGTGAGGAACAAAAAAGCTCAATACCAATATTCCTACTGTACCTCAGGAGCAAATATTAACAGTATTGATTGAAGTTAGGTCAATATGACATAGAAAGAGAAATTAAAGCATATTTTAATGCTGCTCTTGACAGCCAGAGGCACAGACCTCCAGCAGCAGACTTGCCCTGAGGTTAAACAAACTACACAAACTTCACTAATCACACAGACACATTAATATGAACAAGTAGATGGAAAGAGGCACTTTCATGTCAGTCCAACTTTGTAAACAGTCTCAAATATATCTTCATTTAGAGCTGGAGCCTCCATGAAGCTTGCTGCATCACTCCTCACAGAGCACAGAGGCCGTTTCCATGGTTACATGTGATTGACACATGAACAGGACACATGAAGGGCCTACGTGTTAATAAGCATCCCTCTATAAGCGCTGCAGTTTACTACAGCAGCTTAAGAAATGGAATAATACCAGTTAAAACTACAAATAACAGCCTGCCAGGACGAACAATATGTCATCTTAGGGTGTTAGAGAAAGAAATAAAGGATGAAAAGGAAAACAGGCTGTTTGGCCCTCACATACAACAAAGAGCAGCGGATGTTCTGTGCAGGAGAACCATTTATGTGGTGCTGTTTGTGTCTGCTGCCAGGGGATTTTACCAGAGATTATTGTTATGCAACTGAGAGGGCCAAAGGAATTGTTTTAAGGGAACTGAGGTCAATACAGAAATGTGTTCTCAGTGAAAAAGTATGCAGGAGACACAATGGGCTTCAGAAAAGAGCAGAACAAATGACTTACTGCTTCTCTCCTCTGAAGAACCAGACAAACATTAAAAATATGAGACAAACTCACACACAATATTAGAGGGCAACACTGTGCATGTATGGGTTGTGTGTGTGTGTGTGTATATATATAAATAATGTATATATGTGTTTATGTCAATGATTCATAGGTTGCTGTTTTGTCATGTTTTGGTCTAGTTAAAACAACTGGTCATGTACAATTTACTCAAGTTCCATTTTTCAACTTTTGTATGTTGATCATCCAAACTATTTCTGAAGTGCAGTACAAAATCCAGAAAACTGAAAAATAAAGCCACACTAATAGACCTCATTTCACAGATTTATTTTGTAACAGAAACAGAGAAACACTGTATTTATATACATGTACACTGTATGTGTGTGTAAGTACTTCTGTGTGAATGAGTTTATCAAGATTCTGCAGGTCAGATTCGGGCACTCTTACAGACATCATATTTTACTCCAGCCAAGCTAAGAACACAGGATGAAGTGGGTGTGTGTTTGTACACTGATATGTAGTACTCTTAACAATCTCTAAAATCCCTCCTTCACTTTATCTCAAAATGTGTCAATTTCAAAACAATATTTCAATTTTGAGTCTTTTCCAATAAGTGCCATCACTAGGGAAACCAGCAGAGGTTATACTCATCCTGCAGTGCTCTCTGAATCCTAAAACAAGTTTCTGTGAATTAAATGACCAAAATAATACAAATGGAGAAAATCAAGACAAACATAAAAACTACATTTAAAGCAGCAGTACGAGTATGCACATGATAATAAACTCAAAGTGGCACACTTTGTATGACTGTGGCGGTTTATATTCTACTTTGCGGCTGCCTTTCTTATGTTGATAATCAAGCGTTTGCTGTATTCTCTGTGGTCCACCGGTTTGGCCTCCACCACTGTCACTTTAATGCGAGATTCATCCTATACAGACAAAACAGAAGTGATTATAAACTCCTCCCCCTGCAGAAGCAGTCCTAAGAGAGCCTGTCTTCTGCCCAAATACAAACAGTTGCTATTTTTTTAAACAAATTGACTGCAAGTATATTAAGACACATTCATAACGCAAGCAAAGGCAGGGAGTGAGTTTAAGAGAAAAGAAATGTGTTCCAGGTTCGAGCTCTTAAAGAGCTGTACATATAGTCAGCAATCTAAACCCATCCCACAGTTTGGAAGAAATGATGAGCATCAACTAGTAAGTCCTGTGGTGAGGTTCACAACCATGGTGAGATATAAGCTCTTCTGCACTGGTGCTGTAAATTCAGGAAACAGACTTACATTGTAGGTCTCCAGCTTGACTCTGTTCCTGAAGAGGAAAGTATTAAAGTTTGCATGTGTGAAGACCTCGTCAAACGCAGCCTCGTTCTGTTTAAGCAGGAGAGCAAAGACAACCGGTGAGACAGAATTATTACAGGGTTCAAAACAATGTGCTGTAAATGGACATTATGTGTAACTCACGCAGAACGCTGCATCAAACAGTGAATCAAGCATTTAGAGGAAGCCTTTTTAAAACCCTTCTGTCTGAAAGCCTGTTTTATAAACAGATGGTGTGCTGCTTCTTGGCCAGCCCTCGAGGCCACAGTTTCATGTACCGTGTGAAGGGAAAATATAGAAAAACTGAACCAGAGTAAGAAGCAGAAACTTACAGAGTCCTTTAGCTGGCCAAGATACGCTGAGTTTTGGCCTAGGATGGTTTCGGCTGTGTCCTGAAAGCACGTCACCCATTGGTTGTCTCCAAAATCAGCAACGTTGGCCTGGCAGAGAATGAGAGCCATTAGCAGTAACACACAACAAAAACACTTCATTCACAATTCACACCTGATGATTCTTTACAAAACACTCCCGATGAATACAGGCTGGGTTGAACAGGTAGTTCTGGCAGTGAGGATGAGAAAGGCGAGCCAGGTCATGCACATCTGAGATACTCGGTCCAAATGTACGCTTATTTTCCGGTGTAGCACAGGACTGTGACGCTTTAGGTCAGACAGGAGGAAAGACAAGAAAAATCATCTTATTTCGACACGTCTGGATGCTGGAGATGGGGTGAGTGGTCTAAATCAGCTGTAATTTTGACAAGCTGCTGTTTATAAATTCTTTTTGGCTACAGACCAGCAGGAGAATGAAAATAAAGCCTCATTTGTCCATTCCTGCACCTTCCCAGAAAAAGAACAGGCAGCTTTAAATGCAAAAAGAGCAATTAACAAAACACAGACTGAGCTGATTTTCAGCAACCAAAAATAAAGGGGCCTCAAACTAGCAATAATTTAGAGCAAGAGAACAACAGAAGAATAAAGGTTTATGTGGTTCAGAAATTACTACTAGTTATCAGAAGGAAATGGGAGAGGTATTTTTGACAAGAGGAACAGGCAAAATAATCTCCAATACCAGTATGCAAAGACAACTGTAAAGTATTTTGATTGAACATCCACTAATGTGAGCTTGGGGTCAGGGCAATCTGTTCACCAACCAATAGCCTTGTTTTGAAAACAATCATTTTGGCAATTCTGTTTGGTGATGCCAGTGTCTCTGGAAGTACACACAGCTTTAGGACAGTTAGGCACACAGAGGAAGACAGCCAGTGAATACAGGCACACAGCTTCACTCTGTATTTCAGCCTGGCAGAGTCTTACCGAGAGCATGAGGCGATATTTGAAGTCAGGGAACTCTTTGTCACATTTCTCACAGCGGTACATCCCATTCTGCTGGTCCACCACTTTCTTGTTGCAGTCTTTACTGGGACAGGCCTGATATAAGCAGTTCTCTTTACGAATGTACACTATGGTGGCGATGCATGAGAAATAATCAGCCTGGAAACAGAAGACAGTTCATACAGTACTGAATCCGTCAGCTTGAAGGTTCGATTCTCAGGGTATGCACGATAAAATGTGATTACAAATCAGATAAAGACACAAGACGCGTTGAAAGAGACATACTCAAAGAATTTGAGCAACTGTTAAAGCTAAACAAAAACATTTTGAAAAGTGAATATGATGGATAACAATACTAGCTTGACAGAAGGCTTAAAAAAGACAGAGCGGTTCGCTCAATTATTTAATGTTGCTCCATAAAATGCTACATTGTGAAAGACAGTTTTGTTAAGCAGGTTACTAGTCCATTTTTCTGCAGAGTTCAGCACATTTTATGTAATCTCTGCAACCTTCTGCACTGCTTGTGCTCAACCTGTTCATGCAGCCTCCAAAACACACACATGCAGCACGTGGTTGAAGTGAGAAGAAAGCTGAACTCTTTCCATGTGGGCCACATACCTTCTCTCCATGACCTAAGTGCTGATTCTTGACTTCCATCAGGGTCTTCCAGTTTGTGTTTGCACCACCTCCTGGTCCTCTCATCTCAGTCATAGACTGACCGCTCATCACATGCCCTTCCTTATCAAACCTGTAAACGAACCAACCAACAAACAGCTGCCAGTTATCAGAAGAATCAGAACACATCTCATCTCTACATAATGACAACAGCTCATCTATTCAAGCAGATAAGCAGCTGATATCTTTTAATGATCTACAGAAACAGAGAAGCTACATCCGAGCAGCGATTGAACCCTGCTGGGGAGATCCGAGATAAAATCAGCACCGGTGGCCATAGGGGCTATGAGGGTACCTGCGAAGTGAATCAATAGCATAGAAACTTTTGAGGAAGATGGGGTCAGGGGGCGCAGCGGTGAAAGCAGAAACACGTTTTCACTTGCCCCTGGGGGGAAAAGGGAGAGACAGGAAAAAAACTGACCCTCTATCAGCATCTCAAATAAAGCTTGAAGGAGATGTCTCCTGAGTGTGAGTTAGTTTTGTACAGCAGGCTGGTGTGAAGGCTCTGACAGGTGCGGAGGAGGCAGGAGAGTTTCCTTTGCCTCTGAGAAGATAAAGTGAAAATGATCCAGTCAAAGTAACTAGCAACTTGTGCATAACAGTTCATTAGTCAACGAGAAAGGATGAAAATATGGGGGGGGTTCAGGGTGAGAAGAAATGACAGGCTTGACTGATGGTGGAGCATAATGTCCACTCAGCACTCATCTCTGATGTCATCTGTTGAACAAACCAAGACTTCATAACAATGACTACTTTATTTAGAGGTCATTAAGATTTAGCAAACCCAGTACAAAAAAAAAATAGGGAGAAATTAGATGATTATAGGACATTTTTGAATGACTAACAGGAGGATTCTCTGCTCCACCTGTCCTTATCTGTCTCACCTACCACAAACACCTGCTGCTGGACTGTACAGTGTAAGAGAAAATCACTCACCAGCCTCTCAGTTTGTATGCTTCAGGAATCTCAGGGTTGATCATAAGTGTGCTGCTGAACTGAGTGGAGAGAGAACGCCCACCGAAGTCAGACAGTCTTGCCCCCTTAATGGCCAGGATGGGCTGCCCGGTGCCATCAAAGGTCTCTGCCTGAAGAGAGAGAGAGCAGAATGAGGAGTTAAGAACCAACTCTTCAGAATATATTTTTTTTTATCCACAGTTACTTGGATGGGAGATGGGAGCACGCTGTATGGTTTTAGTCATGATTTTGGGAATCATTAAAGATTTCTCTTTAATGACACACTTCCCTGGGAATCAATCGCATGACTATCACTTTTACCAGTTTAGCTGCAGTATAGACACTAAACATTTCTATTCAAAGCGTGATTCTTGCATTATGAATTATTGACATGGCAAACACGAGACAATGTCTGCTGTTAGAATACAGAGAAACAAGCCATGATTTCCTCTCAGCGCTGCAGAAGCTCATCATCTGCTAATGGAGTATGTCTGAGGCTGGACGTCAGTCTTTGTGTGATTAAATTATATAATAAATTCAATCTGTCATACACACAATCTTTAGGGCAGGACTGGGTAAAACAGCAATACACTGTAAGTGTGGCCAAATAAATGTTTAACCCAAGAACTGAAATAGAAAACATAAGCTGAATTTGGCAAAAAAAGCATGTCATTTTTAAGCTCTGTGGTCATATAAAAATTAATCATTAAATTAAAACATTTGCATATTTTCTTTCTTTTATAAATATGTAGACAACAATATGATTGTATTTAAAATGTTGATATTGGATAGTATCACCCAGCTCTACTATAAGGCACTGTGTAATGTAAATGAACCTGATCCGTTACGTACATCATTACCCCACAGCGTGAGCTGGATGACTCTTCCTGACATGTCCATCAGCTGGATGTTCCTCTTGGAAACCTCACGACTGTTCTTGGTCATGATGCGTGTCATGTCCTCCACAGATTTACACACGCCAATCACATCTGTAAACAAACACACACAGCACACGGGTTTACATGCACACACACCTCCCTGATCTCTCAACAGCAAACAGGTTTGGGGTGAAAACAGCACTTATCCTGAATGTAATACCACAGCACCCATCAACACTCCTCTGCAGCTTAATCCTCTCTTATCAGACGCTCTGATGAATCATTTAGTTGCATTAGAAACGTTTCACTGCCAGCACCCGACTCAAATCTTGCATGAAAAGTGCGATGGCCGCCTCTCGCTGTGCTGCGACAGTCATTAAAATAATTACAGGCAGTCTTGCCTCTGACTCTTCATTCAGTCAGTGACAGAATTTTAACTCTGGTTCAGCTGGATCCGACTGGGACAGTCAATCCGCACCGAAGTCTGTTACTGTCGACGTTATAATTAATAAAGCGTTCATCATCAACGTTATAGTTCCTGCGACCTCCTGTGCCTCAACGCATGTGTTGTGCTAAGCACGCTACGCTCTCTGCTCACCTACGATGGCATCTTTCTCTCGGGACTCCAGGTCAGCGATAGGGATGAAGTCGCACTGCACCATGGGAACATCAGTGCAATCCTCACAGGGGATGATGCTCGTCTCGCCGTTGAGGGTCATCTCATAGTCATTCTTTAATGATGAGAACTGCTTGTTGGCGATCTTCAGGGTTCCTTTGGAAATGTAATAGACCTGAAGATGACAACAGCAACAAATCATTTGACTGACAACTTCAGTTAAATGAAAACACAGGTAGAGTACAACACAAATCAAAGCACACTGCCACACAGCAAAGCCTGACAAAAATAACTGCTGTTTATTTCCCTTGATAGCTTAAACGTGATTATCACTTTAGATTAATAGAACTTGGATTAAAAACCTCTAAACTACATTAAAGAGTTTGTGTGGGGCAACTGCATATCAATCCTCAAATCCAGCAAATAAATCTAAATTGACACAACAAGAACAGACAAACATAATTTTCTAAATTAGTTGCGGCAGCCGTAACCGTAATGTATTTTCTTCTGACTGTACGTCTTTTCCACAGTCACAGAAGAGAGATGAAACAGAGGCTTACTTTTCCCTGCTCAATGAGGGTGTAGAATTTCTCCACCTCTTGATTAAATCCAGTGGCTCTGATCTCTCCCTGAATTCAACAAAACAACTATTAGACCTCATGCATATTCAAACTATTATAATCTATTTTCATGTTGTTCAGTGATTACACTCTCATCCACGAGCTCCATGGAAAACAGCTTCCCATCACCCCTGGAGTTACTCCATGTGCGGATGCCACTCTTATTGGTGACACGGGCTCTAATGGTCCATCTGGAGGAAAATTAACTCTTTCATTATGCACAAGACACGGTTTAACGGTCAATCAGAAGGAAGTGCTAAATGAAGGGCTGTGGATGTGAGACACTCAGACTGACTTTGACTGGTACGGGTTGAGGCTGGCAATGGGCACTACTTTCGAGCTGCCACCGGGAGTGCTGGGGGCGGCCATGGCCTTTTTTCCAAAGCTGTGAGCAGGGCCTCTGTGCACTGAACCTAATGAAAGTAGAGGACAGAGACAGGAAATGACTGATCCCTGCAACAGCACAACACACAAAATACAGAGATCATAAAGCTCAGTTCATCAGAAGCAGAAGAATAGTAAGTGCAAGGGTCTGTCCAGGATTATATTTTTAACATAAAGTGCATCAGTTTTAGCACCTGAAATATATGATCAAATACAAATCTGTGTCTTCTGTGTGGGTGTAGCGCAGCAGATCAGTTAGCACACTTGTAGTTATACATATATCGTGTGATTTTGCTGTGTTGGAAACTTGTGAACAAATAGAATTTATACAGTTTATACAATCACACTGTATCCACAAATGTAAATAATTTACTACAGTTTTTGCAAACAGCTACATTTTCTGCTTTAAACGAACCGTATGTTTGCTTGATAACTCACCTTAGCAAACCGTTATGCAGTGGTTAGTATTCAAAGCCGTTGCTATGGTTACCATCTGTTTACATTTCAGCTGGCATTATTATAACAGGCTTTTTATGGTGTTAAATGGTGTGAGTTATAAGACATTAATAATCTCATCAAACACGTCTTTTAAAAACGTGTCAGTAACCCTGCTCCAGCATTACAGATAAGACACATACTGCTGGTTTACACACAGACCCTCATACACACCAAGATTATGAACAGAAAACATGACTTTTATGAATTTACCTTCACTTCCATTCTGACGCTGTACAGGCCGTACAGTCGGAGCTGCAGTTTGTGGAGCTTTTGACTGACCTGAAAAACAATGAACTATTACAAAATATAGATATACGCATTTAATATTTCTAAAGTTCTATATAAATTAAGTGCGAGTCTCCTTACACATTAACATGCTTAATATTTATATAAAGTTCAACTGAACATGTCTGTTTCTTGTCTATGTTTGTTTTGATGTGCTCTCACCCTCCACATAAGGAGTCGGTTCTCCTATTCTTCCTCCCATTTGCTCAGCTGATTTCACCACCTCCATGTCCAAAACAACCACCACACGTCTGTAAACAGCATCGAAAACTCAAACACAATATCACACCTCAGTGAATAAACGGTAACGCAAAGTCACACAGAGACACAACAAAAACTCTCAAGTCTGCATTATTATGCAATTAATTGTTTCAACAAATGGAAAGCAGAACAGACAGTACCGCCCATCTTTGAGAACGTTGGTGACGTGCCGTTTGATCAAGCAGACACTGTTGGGAGCTAACTGGTTCTGTTCAGCCATGGGGTTCAGCTGCGTGGACAGCATAAATGCTGCATCCAGGATAACGCAGCAGACAAACACATATATGAGAAATGTGAGTCTCCATAAAAATATACATCTCACTTGCTTGCATTTGTTGTGAAAGATCCACTGCAATGCCAAGCCAAAGAAAATGTTGATATTAACCATTTTTTACTAACCTATTACAAACATTACAAGAAATGCTGCAAGCTACGTTTCGCAATTCATTACATGTGTTAAGAACATAAATTGAACTAACAGCTGATAGAAACACTGTCCAAAATTATAAAAATGCAGCATTAAAATTAAACACGCAAGTAACAGAAATGTTCCTGAAATATGACATATGGTACTAATATGAGAACCTGATCTCTTATAACAGCCGTTTTGCTAGGAACCGTCTACCAATATTTTTAAATTGAACAGATTTAAATGACAGACAAAATAAAAGTCCAGTCAGGACAGTGGAAAGTGATCAGACGTACAGGACATTGTGTGAAGGCCATCACTCATTATCAGACGAAAGCGAGACAGGCCGTTTGCTCCATCCATCTTACGAATGTTCTGCAGAGAACAATTAACACGGTTACCCTCACACAATACACCGTATCACAAACACAACCTACAGTCACATTATTAACAACAGATGTGACTAGTTTAAAAACTAACCTCATGAGTACTGGGTTGTGCCTGTGTTTTATGTATACACATGTTAACACTACAATATGACTTTCTATAAATCAATGTGTGCTGCTTTGAATTCAAGTGTATTGTATAAAGGTTTTTATGTGCATGAAAACTGCTTGTAATGTCCCAGTACGTGCTGTCCTACAGTGTTATGAAGCTGATTACGTACAGAATGATATAAAGTGAGAGGATTAAACAGTTTGTTAGTTAAAGACATTTACCACCACTTGAAGAACAGGGCTGTTGACATCTGCTCCTTTAGTCAGAGACTGAAAACACAACACATCATACATACATGTTACACATCGTACATACATGTTACACATCGTACATACATGTTACACATCGTACATACATGTTACACATCGTACATACATGTTACACATCGTACATACATGTTACACATCATCATACATGATACACATCATCATACATGATACACATCATACATACATGATACACATCATCATACATGATACACATCATCATACATGATACACATCACACATACATGATACACATCACACATACATGATACACATCATGATACACATGATACACATCACACATACATCACACATACATCATACATACATGATACACACATCATACACACATCACACATACATCATACACATCATCATACACACATCACACATACATCATACACATCACACATACATGATACACATCACACATACATGATACACATCATCATACATGATACACATCACACATACATGATACACATCACACATACATGATACACATCACACATACATGATACACATCACACATACATGATACACATCATCATACATGATACACACATCATCATCATACATAATACACATCATCATACATAATACACATCATCATACACATCATCATACATTAAACATCAAACTCCCGCTAGCTCGCTTAGCAAAGCAGCAGTCAGTGTTGACAGCGCTTCGTCACGGTGTGTGTCTGAGGTTTACCTCTATTGCCCCCTCTGACAGTGTGACGGACATGTTTTCGCTGCTGAGCTGATTTATTATCACGCTTAATTTGTTGTAATAAACGTCTTTATCTGATGACGCCCTCGCGCCAACTCTCTCCAAACCCGCGAAACTGCGACGCACGATGACGTGTTTCCGGCCAAAACACAGGACACGTGACGCATGTGTTTTACTTTGGATAAAGCAAACCGAGCCGCGTTTATAAATCATTCATCACTTAGTTTGCCACTTTTATTTACAGGGATAATGGTGCTGCTGTTTTTAATAACTCTCTCTTACTTCATTAAAGCGTTTGAACTAAAACCAGTGTCAACAGATTGATCGTTTTTACAGGCACAATATATTCATTATGAACTATCTCACAAAATACTGCGGATATTACAATGACCTGCTCAACAGATTGAATCAGTATCTCTAACATGGGCCCAGGTCTGTCAGGGGTTGAACAACTCAAAGTTAAACATTCAGAACTTGTTTTAGGCTACAGGTAAATGTTAGAGGAAAAACAAAATATAGATATTTCCACAAAACTGCATTTTACTGATAATTATATGTTCCCTGAACACACAAGATATGTATGCTTTGAAAATCATTGCAGCCTTTTTTAAACCTAGGAAAGAAGCACATGAAACTCAGGAAAGTTCTTTGCTGCAGGGCTGGCAGTCAGAGAGAAGGCTGTTACGCTTCAGCTTTCATTCATCCTCTTATAGCTCGTATTAGCCACTTCTTCACAAGTGTAAATACTGAACGATCTTGAGGCCAAATATCAAAGTTAAACATATAGATCAGTGATCTGTGAGGAGTTTCATAGATTATAAACTCACATACACTGCAGACACTGAACAGGAGCAAACACCATGCACATAAAACAAAGTTTGTTCAAATATAAATGAGATAAGCAGGATTAATGAAGAGATGATCTCCAAACTCTGGAGGAAAATCCTAATATTTCATCATAATATCATTCTATAGGTAGTGCTGAGAAGCAAAATATATGAAATATTTACATTTTTTACCTGTTACTGGAAGATAATACAATCACAAATGTCATGATTCTTTCTGCTCCACATTTAAAAAATAAGAATACGTAATACACGCTCACACACAGCATTGGAATGTCTCTCAGTTTTTAATGTCTTTACATATTGCAAGACTTCTGGAACATTTTACCAAATACACTCATATATACCAATAATCCACTGTAAAAAATACTAAACATATAAGATGCATGAATAAAACCAGTATTAGATTTGAAGTACACATTCTGTTGCTTAATTAATTATTCTTATTCAACCTCCTACATTTTTAATCATGATATTTTTATCTTTGGTCAGTGTTTGTAATGTCTAGAGCACCATCAGTAATGGTAAATATAAGATGCACAGCTTGACTTCATGTATATAATACTGTTCACATGTAACTTCAGGATGTAGCCCTGAGAAAGTAACAATGCTCTAGTTTACAAAGAGATTGTGATTTCAGAGAGATAAAAGAGATAAAATATTAACATAAAAACACAAGGGTAATAAGGAACAGGCACTGACACTCTTCCATCTGTAGAATACTGAATCTCATAGATTGAGTGTAGCATCTTCACTGAATGATCCCAAAATAAACGTTTCTCCTAAGAGCAGCACAGCTCAAAAGCAGAGTCCCAACCAGTCTGGAATGAGGAAACCATCCAGTCATCTGTATGGATGAAATGAAGGCGAGGCTCTAAAGGTCCTCCCGACCCCTTCAGCTTACAGTCAACAGTCCATTACTCCTGCTGTCTCCTCCCCTCTCATGTGAAGCACTGAAACTTCAGTTCCTGCTCTTTGTCCTCAGTCTGATGACAGAAATATAAAGCAAGAGATCAAGAGATTAACAGCCAATGAGAATGATCTCCATTCTTAACAAACACTTGCTGTGCACTTGCTAAAATGGATTCAAATGGAAAAGACAATGATCTGCTTAAGCAATTTGTTACATGCATGACAGGAGAAAAAGAGCCAGAATTCAAATGAGATCCAGGGAGGGGAGCAAACAGTCACAGTTAGAGGCATCCGGGGACATGATCAGTGCTGGATATTAGTTGTGCTGGAAGAGCTGTGCAAGGTTCACAGAGGAGACATCCAGTGTGAAGCTGCAGACAGAAGCAATCAGTTCCAGAGAACCGCCACAGACCGAGGGTCTGACATACTGCATTCCTGTTGGTCAAGGACCACAGAGACACGGCCAATAGCAGATGTCATCTCATGCCATGAGACAGATGGGCACATACAGGAAACATGAGTGCAGGGAACAGGGTAGAGAGAGACAGAGGCAGAAAAAGACACAAAACTGCAGAAAAGTGGAAGGATGACAGATAGTTGTTAGACATCTGGTAAAGTAAGAGACTTCTTTCGAAAAGTCTCAGAGCTGGTAATAAGAACAGCACCTGAGATCACTTGTTCTGATTGGTTGACTTCCTCCTCAGCCTTTCACTCAGAACAACTCTGATCTGGATATAGAAATGTGAAAACACACCTGATTAATTTATGAGATACTCTGATAATACCCTCCGATTAAGGGCTACTAAGTAATATAGCCATTTTTCACCCATTTCAGGGCTGCAACGCTAAAAATTATAAGGCTTACTTAATCTGATTCCTTAAGTAAACATCTTCCTTAAGTAATAATCTCTTTTAAAAAAATCTCTTTAATCTCTTTCATGTTCATGGCACAAACAGAAAATGTCACGAGAAGGTCTGAACAAACCCCCTACATCAAAAATAACTGGTATGTTTTTCTTAACAAGCACCACTAAATAAATACATGGAAGCCAGAAATTTTTTTATAAAAAGTTATAAGGTACATAACAAAGACCATGATGATCCTACTTGTAGACATATGTTTGTTTGTTTCTGGTTCTTCTGTCTGGCTCAGGGTTCTAGCTGTATTGTGTTCATCCTCGTGGCTTTTCAGCTGGGCTGGACTGCTTTCAGTGCTGCTGGGCCTCAGAGGACTCTCACTGAGATTGCTCTTAGGAGAGAGCATCTCCATTTCCTCACCCCAGTCTGACACAGGCTGGTGGCCCTCCAGTGGAGAGAAAGGGCTGAGGGGTTTGGGCCCCTCAGGTGTACTGAGAGCTTCCTGTGGAGAGGGAATGTGGACTTTGGGTCTGGGAGTTCTCTGATCTTTTGGGTTGGGAGCAGAAGGTGCAGAAGAAAAAGATGTCTTCCCTGTTGGTTGAACATCTTTCTGCCATTCTCTGTCATCCTCCTCACATTTAGCTTCCTCAACCTCTTCATCCTCCTCCTCCTTTACACCATCCCTAGCATCCTCCCATTCATCTTTCTCAGCCAGCCCTCCATCATCTGTCTGCTACACAGAAGAAGAAGAATATACTATACAGTCAGTGATGAAGTAATTTCCTAGTTTAGAAGATTCTTCAAAGAACACACACTGTCAAAAAAAGGTTTGGACACAGCTAACGCTTCTCATGATATTAACAACCGGTTGACTTAAAGATGTATGCTTAAATACTTAAAATTAAGTTTATAAACTATTATAAATTGCCTATATATGAAATACTTTACAAAAAGTGGCAGACACTTCTGGAAAGCATGAGTTAATGCCCAGTGGGTACAGAGCTGTAGTCTAGACAAAGGTCAACTGCAATCAAGAAGCTGATGTGTACTGCTTTTCTGCACCTGTACCTTCTCTGATGATGCATCTTTGATCTTCTCATCTTTTTTCTCATTTTCCTTTTCTTTGTCCTTCTCCTTTTCATATTCCTCTTTTCTACATTTCTCTTCTTCATGTTCTACTTCCCAGCGATTATCATGCATGCTTTGAGAAGAAGTATCATTACCAATATGACCAAAATCACTAAGAACACAGATTCATAACAAAAAATACTGATGGCTGTACAAAGGACAGTACAAAAAATTTGTTGAAGTCAGATCCTTCTCTCTTACCTAGTCTCCTTTCTCAGCAGTGAGGAGAAATACTGCTTACCTGTAGCCCTGACCTCGACCCTTCCCTTGCCCACGAGCTCCCTGTTTGAGTTTGCTCTGCCCCAGGAAGTCCCCGAAGGTTGACGTCTTGGGTGGTCTCTTGTTGTCTTCTGCATAAGAGAGATCAAAATGTCTTTAGAATGCCAAGACTGCTGACAGTCTATGAATGGCAGGAGTAATGTTAGAGAATTGGGCCTACACAGGGGAAATCACATTAATGTGTATAAATGGTAAGTGTAAATATTCAATATATTAATTAATGAAATTCAGTTTGAGTCTATCATCTTTGACTCACTCTTGGGTTTGTGGTATGACAGCGTGTGAATTTCATTTACCTCTGCTGTTGCTGTGTTGTGGTGTTCCCTCTCCAGTCACAGCTGAGTCCTCCTTGAACCTGTGAAAACACCCACAGGGTCACCAGTCCACTCATGACCTGTTTATACTGTATGTCTACCAAGTCTCTCTTTCTCTATTTCAACAGTATGACTGAAATAAATTGTCAGAGCTAAAATTAAAGAAACACTTCCCCCAAAACTGCTAATTTACTTATAAGCAACAGACATCTGTTGTATGGACTAATAAATATAAAGAATATTATTTAATTTCTGTAGCCTTTATATACACTCACATTGTATCTGTCTTCTGGGCATCCCACTCTCGTCTCCATTGGCCGGTGGCGTTGCGGTGACGGGCCAATCTTTCTTCATCAATCTGCTCACGCTCCTTCTTCCAGCGGAGATATTCGGCACTCTCTCGACCCGTCATATCTCCCATACTACCTTTACCACTCAGCCTATGATTCTGTTACAAGAACAACAAGAGGAAAAAACAGAGGATTTTAACATGTTTAGAGAAGGGTACTTGCACAGTACTACAGTGTTGTGGGTCATTGCCATGACATTGCTGTTTTTAGCATGTTGCAATGTGATCACTACAGCACTGTTGGCGGTTGCCAAGTGGCTACTAACATATATATAAACATACCGTCCATTCTTTCACAACGTCAGCTCCAGTCTTCACGTTTTCAAAGTCAACTCCACCCCAGTTGCGCATGTGTCTCCGGCTCCCCTCCTTGCGGTCAGCGTCTGTGATTGGCCCACCGCGTCGAGGGTCATCCAGGAAGTTCCTGGTGGGGTTCTTCTCTCCATCAGCCTGTGAAGGAGAAACATTCAGTTGTATTTAAAACATATGTGATTAATGGAGAATTGTAAGATGAAAGGTTGGGTCAACCAGAACATACCCCTTGACCTCTCTCATATGCCGCAATCATTTCCATCTCCTTGTTCATCTTCTCTATGTTCTGCCTTCTCTTCTCCTCCCACTCCTGGAAAAGAAAAAAGTGCATGTTTAACATCACATCAAATAAAACAGCATCACCTGTGCTCTACTACCTTCATTCCTATTGGTAGGCATATTTTTGGGATCACCTTTGACTTCCTGTCGGATCCTCCCTGTGTTTCTCCTCCTCCTCCTCCTCTGCATCCTCCTCTTGAGGAGCGTTCAGGACCGTCACCACCTTCATGATCTGGAGGCTGTCTTTCTGGTCGTGGTTCATCTTTCTTTGGACGAGGCTCTCCCCTGCCCCAGCGGAGGGCACCTCTGCCCAGCCGGCCTGAACCAGTTCTGTTTGGGTGGCTCTCGCTGTGAGGCTGATTGGAGTCTTGTTCTGGGTTATGATCACCATGGTTACTGGCTGCTTTCCTCTCATTCGCCACACACTTTTCCTAGAATTAAAGCAAAAAGGTTTTAGTTGTTCTTAGAATAATCTAGCTGGTTAATCATGCACTTTCTCATTTAAGAACGTCTCCTGAAATATGCCTCATAAATATCTTTGAACAACAAATTAAAGCTGCAATCTGCAACCTTTGCCTCTCTACTGCCATCTCTGTTGAAACATAAAACTTCAGGTTACTTTACATACTTTTTATTAAGTATTTTGAAGTCAGACATTTCCGAGAAATCAAACCTGACAGCTCAAATTATAAATCATTATTATAAACTTGCTGTTGTGAGTCAGGATAAGGCAGTTTTGAACGCTGATCTTATTCTAATAAATGTGGCTTCCTGCCCATCTGGAAATCTCTGCTGAATGTCTCTATCTGGAGTGCTGGATACTGCCTGGGAACTGATACTAAAACATTTCCATTCAGTTCACTTCATGAAACAGAATGCAGTAATTTCAGTAAAATTCATTTATATCTCTCTTTTCAGACACTGAAAGGCGTGACCTTTACAGACAGAGACAAAAGGTCCAATCAGAGCTGCCCGGGTCAATCTGTTCAACTGAATCGCTACAGGTCTACATGCTCTGTGCATGATGATAAATGTTGTGGAAATATTCTGCCTCACCACAGCCGGTTGGGACAAGTCGACCGTCACACTGAGGTTCTTCTCTGTGTTTCTCCGTTCTGACTCAGGCTCATGAGGGCCTGGTTTGCGAGTTGCTGTTATGGCGATGCCCTCCTGTTCAGCCTTTTTCTTATCTTCCTGTATTTCCTGGTGACCCAAGCAAAAAAACAAGTACACTAAATGAATGAATAAAGTCAAAGTTAAAAACCATCAATCTGGGCAAAAGAGAGAGATAAAAAAGTAACAGATAAACAGATAGGCGGAGTTCTAGCAGCACCCAAACTCACCTGATATCTCTTGACCAAAGCTTCATTCTTCTTCCGCAGAGCTTCCATCCTTCTGTTCAGCTGAGCATCTTTCTCCTCCTTCAACTTCAGATCCACCGCAGCAGACTGCTAGAGAAATAAAACACAGTAATATGAAGACACGAGACACAGTTAAAAACACACTGATGAATCTAACTAAACTGCGTCTTTAGAGGACTTTTGGAATAAATGCAGTGATGTCGTGATCACTTTCACAGCGCCATACATCTCAAATGACAAGAACACTGTTGGACTTCTTTATTCCGGCGCAGCTCTAATACAGCATATGTTTATTGGACTGAACGTGTCCCAGAGCTGTGCATGCAGCTAGTAGTCATGAGCAGGCATTATCCAAGCATCACCACTTCTATTCTTGTAACACTACAAACATACTAATGTTATGGGACTAAAAACACTAATACTTAATGAATAAAACTTAGAAAAGCTTCTAAGTTTAACCACTTAGAAAAGCATGTAATACACTGAATCATTCTTTTAAAGTCCTTTATAAGCAGACATCTGTTTTCATGTCAACAGCAGGTTTCATCCAGATTTGTCAATTGGACAGTAACTCTAGAGAAGCAGAATGTTAAACCCTACAGAACAGCAAAGAAGAAGAATGAGTCTCACCATGACTGGAAACCTGATCTAAAATACAAGAGGTGGAGAGAAACTCTGACTCGTACCTAAAACAGAGCAAGATAATGACAAGATCATAGAAAATGCTTGTGATTTACACGACAGCATATTGTAAAATTATATTAAGCATATGACATTATAATTACAACATGAAATATACATTAAGTTACAACACAACGCTGCAACGACGCAAACAGAAGAAGAGGTATCATGATAAACTCTCTTATGGTCACAGATAATATAAAGCCCTGCTTCATCAATGCGAAGTTCACATCACAAACTGAAACTAACCTAAATAAGAAGCACTTAGACATATGAACAAAAACCCGGTTATATATACAATATACAACTTAAGCGTCACTTTACATTATTCTACCTCAGACAAGCGGAAGTGGCTTGTAAGGTGCACTCGACTATCACTCAGTATCTACTTCCGTTATGTCCAGCTTCTATTTCAAAATAAAAGTCATTACATTTGGTATGTGTGCTCCAGACAGTACAGGATACTGTTATATATTATATACAAATATATTATATACAAATATATTATATACAAATACACACACACACACACACACACATATATATATATATATATATATATATATATACGTATAATGTGTGTGTGTGTATATATATATATATATATATATATATATATATATATATATATATATATATATATATATACTATAACTATATATATATATAACTATAAAATATACACTATAACTATATATATATATATATATATATTATATATATATATAAAAATATAAAAAATATTGTGTGTGTGTATATATATATATATATATATATACACACATATATATAAATACACACCATACACATATGTTTATTAATTTTTACACAAGCTGACTAAATAGAGCGTACAGCACCATCTGCTGGACTGATTGTTTCCTCGTCTACATAAATTTAATTTGCAACATCATTCATTTGTCTAGCATTATCTAAACCAAAATCATGTTCTCCTGTGTATGTTGATGTATGTTGTTGTATGTTGCAGATGACTGCTAGGACATAAATGCACTCACATTTATTAATTTAGCAGACGTTTTCGTCTAAAGCAACAATAAACACAGTCTACAGCGCTTTCATGAAGGTGTAAGGCTCCACAATTCAAAAGAGAAAAGAATTTCAGAAGGTTGTAAACTGATGCTTTATGCGTGTCATTGCGATTGTATTTATTAACACTGAATACTTTCATTATGCTTAGACAAACCTCCATCAGATCAAAGTTCACAGCAGCTAAATGGTTCCAGTGACCCCCACTTCTTCTCGACGTTTCTGCGCATGCTCACAACATCAGAGGTAAACAAAGAGGAAAGTCGCACCCGGCCGGAGTCCCACCGCTGCCCAAACACTAAACCGCCTGCTGCTCAAACAATGGATGGGATGTTTTCATGCCGAGCCAGTATTTATTACGATCAAGGCGGCAGGAAATACATGGAGGACATACTGACGATGCAGCAGCAGGATGAGCCGACAGAGGATGAACTGAACGCCGCCGAAACGGACGAGATCGCGGCACAAGCCAGCCCTCCCGCGGGCCGAAACCCGGACGCGTTAATCCGAGACTCCATCCCCGGATCTATAACCGTTACTTACGTTCAGGACGACGGGGCTGGCTCGACCCTTCAGCAGGCGTCCATGCCCTCGACCCGCCCGCCCCGTCACCCGCGGGCCGTGGCTCTGTTCGCCGTGTTCGATGGTCACGGGGGTCCGGACGCCGCCCGGTTCGCCCGCGACCATTTGTGGGATCACATCAAACAACAAAGAGGCTTCTGGTCGGAGGACGACGACGAGGTGTGCGCGGCTTTACGCCAGGGCTTCATATCGTGCCATCAGGCCATGTGGAGAAAACTACGTAAGTTACGTGTGTTGTATTCAATGAAAGAGTTTGTCATGCAGACACAACGTTTGAGTAACGTTCTGACAACCCATCACTCCTGAAACCTGACTGATGATGATAACTCAGCGAAACCGATCAGGTTGCCATTGGTGTGCGCTGTCTCAAGATGATCTAACGTCAGTTAATACATCAGCTAACATGAACAATATGTTTTTACAACATTTATCAATCTTTGTTCATGTTGATGCAAATACAGTTGTTCATTGTTGTTAGTTGATTGTGCATGAACTACGGTTAACAGGTACAACTTTGTGTTTTGTGTTCATGTGTTAGATCTGTTGTGAAAACTAACTTGTCTTTCTGATGTATGCAGCTGAATGGCCGAAGACCGTTGCAGGACTGCCCAGCACCTCAGGCACGACTGCAAGTGTTGTTGTGATGCGCCGTGACCGCATGTATGTGGCTCATGTTGGGGACTCAGCTGTGGTGTTGGGGGTGCAGGATCATCCCTCTGATGAATTCATCCGAGCAGTAGAAATGACACAGGACCACAAACCCGACCTCCCAAAGGAAAGAGAGAGAATCGAGGGTCTGGGTGGCAGGTGAGTTGATCTAAAAGCGGATCACACATGGCCAGTCTAAACCAGTGATACAACTGAATGGTAGCTTTCTTGTTAACAACCAACGTAACGACAACAAACTTGTATCTTTTGTTAGCAGTTTTGTATATTAACCAGTTTCCCTGCTGAGATTGCCACTAATTATTGTCACATCTGTCTTCTAGTGTAATTAAGAAGTCTGGAGTGAACAGGGTGGTGTGGAAGCGACCCCGACTCACCCACAATGGACCAGTAAGAAGGAGCACTGTTATCGATCAGATCCCATTTCTGGCTGTGGCTCGAGCTCTTGGTGAGATACTAAAAAAACTAAACCTGACCAGCATCAGGTTAGGAGAACTTGCAGTTATTATAAAAAACCAAATGCCTTTCAGATGGACATCTTGGGCTACAAGAAGACCCTCAGGAAGACCAAACCATTGCGATTCAAACAAATGACAGTCAAGCGCTTGTAGATAATTGCTCAAGATTTCAAAGAACATATAATGTCATCAAACGTTTACGGAGTAAATTTGGCTAGTTTCAGGTGTCATGTATTTGATTGATTAAATGAACAGATTTTTTTTATTTACATTGTTGATTTGATTGTATTTCAATCCTTGCTTCTTCAGGTGATCTGTGGAGCTATGACTTCTACAGTGGAGAGTTTGTCGTGTCACCAGAACCTGATACTGCTGTTATCAAGCTAGATTTAAAACAGCACCGGTACGTCATCTTGGGCAGTGATGGCTTATGGAACATGGTGTCAGCACAGGAGGCTGTGTCCATCTGTCAAGAGAACGACATGGCCAGGGTGAGCAGAACACGACCGGGAAATGAAAAAGAAATTGTTTTGTTGATTGTCTAAGTAAAGTTTGCTTTATTTCTATTTCCACAGACAAAGAACCCAAAGGGAAATGTTTCTAATGCTGTTCTGCTGGTGAATCACGCCTTACTGAGATGGCGTCAACGCATGCTGCGTGCTGATAACACCAGTGCCATAGTTATCTGTTTGGAGCCATTTGGGACATTGTCTGACTGCCTGCCACCTTATGAGACTGTGTATAATCTACAGGGGCCAAAGTGTGGCTCTGCTAACAAATCTTGCCTCAACTCTTCACACACTAAGGTTAGGATTTTCTGGAAATTCAAATGTTTGTTTAACATCTGTGTCAATTCAAATGAATTCAGGTCTGCTGAATTGTATGAGGCTGTTGTTGTTATGTTGTATTGTATTGATGTAGCTAATAAAACAAACCAATCACCCTCAAACCTCAGATATAGTTTTCTTGTTTATTTTTTAGGTTCCACCTCAAGATTCACCTTCACCTGCAAGTGAAGAACAGCCAATTCTGGATCAGCAAGACGGAAGCTGTGAATCAAGCAGTTGTGGAGTTTTTGAATTATCTGCTGACGGCCTTACAGACTCGAAGGACCTGCCCTGCCAAGGCCTCTGTAATATCTCTCTGAATAATGAGACCCGCTGTGACCAAGTGCCTACAGGCAAACGGGTGCTAGAGGACTCCTCCACACCTGCCGTGAAGAAACCCCGCTGTAGTCCTCCACACCCCCCTCTTAAAGAGTCCTCATGTATATCACCACAAACACAGAGCAAACAGAACTCAGCGCGGAGCAGCGACAAGAGCCAGAAACAGTCTGAAAACATCCAAGCTCTGCTTCAGCAGCACGGGAAGACTACTGTATGTGTTTGCTGACATTTGTGTTTTATTACAAAACAAACGGTACATTCATGTTGAATAATCAGACTAAGTTCATATAAGCTACTGAAAACCAAATCCTGAAACAAGTAAGAATGTCAGAAAAATCCCCCTTCACCAATGAAAAGACAATGTGTTATTTCATTCAGAATTTAAATGAGTTTTATTATTTTCTCCATTAGGTGTTAATGGCTCAGTAAAAATGTTACTGTTTAGTTTAGTCAGGTGGACACGACGAACCAACTTGGGGAATATTTTTTATTACTTTAAGTTGAATTTGTGCAGTCTTTGTGGAAGATGATGGGAAGAGATTTTTTTTGTGGGGGACTGTGGGGAAAAAAATGAAAAACAAAGATGGAAAAAAAAAATGACCAAAAGAACCCATATCTTCTGAGAAGATCTTTCCCTGCAGCTCACACGTCACCTGTTTCACAAATGGTTTGTTTCACGAGGTTTCACTTGAAGCAACAGTACAGCTGCTTTTGTACTTTGTTTTTCTGAACATCACGGTACACCATCTGTAGTGTTGGAAATCTTAATCCTGTGTTTAATGTTGAATACAAGCATAAGCTATGAATTATGCATTTTGGATTTTAAATGTTGTTTTAATGTTTTTAAGGTTTTCCTTAACATATTAAGGATTTTTTATTCATGTTTGATTTCCTTTATGGGAGAAATGATCATTGTAAACTGATGGTGCTGCTATGTTTAAACAGGTCAATAAAACTAACTTTTACAATGGGATCTCACTGTTGCACTTTCTATACTGTGAGTAGATGATGGTTTTCTGGGTCAGACATTAAACTGTTTTATATAATGAAGTTATTAAGGAGTGGAGTCTGTATTCACACTATAACTGACTGAATCATTCAGGGAGTGAATGTAGAGGTGAAGCTCATTTTATCTGATTTTAGTTTAGTGACAGCTCTTCTTTCAGCTGAGCATGAGCACATAAATCTGATTAATCTGATATCTGATAAATCCAGTCCGCTCCTCCATCCTTTCACGCAATCGTGAATTCCCGAAAACAGCCGAAAGTGGGCGAAGTAGCTCGGCTACTTAATAAACCCTTCACTGTGATTGGTCACGAGTTTGCCCGCCTTTGTCGTATTACCATTGGCCAGTCTTTCTAAACGCCCTTCTCTGATTGGTCAAAGCCTGTGTCGTCGTCACAGGCTGTCAGCTTCACTGTGGTACTGTGGTGTTTTGTGAGGACCTGCGCGGATGCGGGTTGCACACACAAGTCTCGGCTTTGTGCAGATGTCGCTTTATTAAATGTGTTTAATTGATATAAACATCCCTCTACGAGTCCCGTAAGTGACTGTCATTGTCTCTGAAGTGTTTTGGTGGCAGATGACGGTATTGGCTAAGCTAGCAGACAGACTGTTTACATAGTGAATATGTCGAAATGTTTATGAAATGTCTATTTTATATTATGTTCACTTTATTTTAAAATACAACAAACTTGGTAACTAGTCACATTGCTTTGGTGACAGTGAGAGTATTTGCTTCTTGTAGTTCAATTTACAAGCCCACCTGACTGCACTTGACTTAAAACTGTAAGTGTTTTGTTTTGTTATGTTGTCAATTATAGATCATTTACAGGATCAATAACTTACAGGAATGTGTTTGCGCTGCAGGTTAAACGTAACCTGTTAAACTCAACACATCTTTGCTTTGACAGGTGTAGGCAGCTGGTTTACCTCAGAAGATTGTTTTTACTGTACTGACAGTCAGTGGATCTGCAGGCATGGCAGTAATTCAGTCTGGAGTTATACTGACATCACAAGTCTTCATACTCATCAGCTGACCAGACGAGGCAGCTCTGCAGTGCTGTGTAAAGATCATGTAAAAATCAGAACTTCATCTGCTGCTCTGCTCCAGCAGGATACTGAGTGTCTGGTGATGGCGTCTGAATCCCCGCTCAGGCCGAGCCGCTGTGCTGGTGGGGTTGTGGTTCGAGCACAGGCGGCAGCGTAAGAGCAAAATGACTCTGTTCTTACTACAGCTTTACATTTTGGAATTGGACTCATTAGTCATGATTAGGAACAAAAGGGGAGACATATTTACAAATGTTAGTGTTGAGAAAGTTTGTGTGTTTAGGTTTTCTATTAATATGAACCGTTTTTGTTGTTGTGCAGAGAGCAGTCTTACATGGAAAGTGTAGTTACATTCATGCAGGATGTAGTCCCTCAGGTAAACGCTTTTTATGTCTTTACAGTTCTGATACTGTGAACTGGCAAAACAAATTCACAACTTTTTCTTGTTCTCTTGATTTTTGTTAAAAGAAATAAACTGGACTGTTATTTTTAAACAAAATATTTTAAGTTGGCAAGCTTTAAAAGAACCACATTTTAATGTATAATTAAGTGATAGTGAAAGAAGACTGCTTATGACTGTCTCTTTTAATAAAATTACAGATGTACACTGAGACACCTCCAAATGATGATAAAGAAAAGATGTGGGTGCATTTTGAAAAAGCAGACATCAATGGTACGTTTGTTTCATTTAAATATTGTTAATAGTTGTTCTCTGTTTGATTATGTGTTGAGTTGCTTTTTGTGGCTGTAAACAAAGCTCTGTCATCACACAAGGAAGAACAAGAGAAAACACACATTCAGTGATAGCTGGATTAATAAAGGCCTGTGGTTCGAGCAGATACAGGCAGTGAGATGGAATGTAACACAAACCGTGAATGTGGCTGTGATATCTGATTGGATGTCTGTAGTTTGCAGATCCTGTCCTTCCACACACACCTAATTCAACACACGTGAACTTCATCAAGCTATTCTTAAAGTGTTTACAAAAAGCACAAAGAGTTTTTCGTGAGCCATGTAATGTTGATGAATGTGATTCATCTGATTAATGTGTTGTGATCAGCTGCATTTAAAGTGGAGAGTTTCTTGTTTTGCCATGTGTCCAGATGTGGCCCGTTTACCAGCGTTCCAGGAGATGCACAGCAGCAGCAGTGAGCTGCCTCTCTGCCTTTTGATTGGCTACACTGATGGATTGCAGATCTGGAGCATATCAGTAAATTACAGTTGTTGAGGCTCTCTGCCTCAGTTGTTGAGGCTCTCTTCCTCTGTTGTTGAGGCTCTCTTTCTCTGTTGTTGAGGCTCTCTTTCTCTGTTGTTGAGGCTCTCTTTCTCTGATATTGAGGCTCTCTGTCTCTGATATTGAGGCTCTCAGTCTCTGTTAATGAGCTAAATAAACTCTGTGCTGGTGCTGACTTATTTTATTGTTTAGGTGCTGTGTACGCTGTAATTCTCTTTCACCACTAGGTGTCACAGAAAGCTTTGTTTTACAAAGCAGACTTTAGCACTGTGATATGTGGTAAACTGTTAAGACGTGTCTGTAGTGTCAAATAAAATGTGAAAAAAATATAATTAAGATTTTAAAGGTTTCCCACACTTACCCCAGATTAAAGATAGCCTATTTATCATGCGTGACATCATGATTATAGATGCTGACATGAGGTTGCTGTTTTGTGGAGTAAATGTGAGAAATGGTGACGGATATTTGACTGAATCCATCATTTCATTTTCTGGGCAGTGTGTACATCACATCTGTGTGAATGAAATAAGACACTGGGAAATAAGGTACAGAGTGTCAGTTTTGTGTACTGCTGTAATAATGATGTAATAGCTCAGAGGATGGTGATGAATGGCAGCAGTAAAGCTGTGTGAGGGAGGATGAACAGTCTGCTCACACACACTGATCATGTTTTTATCCTTATGTTAAGCTTGTTTTAAGCTTAATGGAAACATTAGGAAAATGTTCTTACAGCCCAAAATTGTTAGCTGGAATATAAAAATAGAAAGTCTTTTAACGTCAACAAAATTGACCCAGTTCAACTTTAAAAGACTTGTGTGTCTTTTAAGAACATGTTTGTCAAATACAGTATTGAGTTTTGTGGCTTTGGTCTTTTTCTATCTGCTCATGTCCGACAGTCAGATAATGTTACACAGCAGTGTGTGTGTATGTGTGTGTGTGTGTGTGTGTGTGTGGACTAACCAAAGTGGCTGGCTTTGGTTAGTCCACAGATGCCTGATGTTTATCTTCTAGCTGTTGGGTGAGTCAGTATCAGACTACATCACAGGCTCTGCAGTTAAACAGAGCTTTATGTGACTCACAGACATGTATGTTTATGTCTGTTATATTTATGACGTTCATCACGGCTGCTAGTGGATGTACAACTAAAAGATAAAACACTGTGGGTGGGTCACTTCCCATAGACACCTCCACAGATTATACATCACAGTTCTGATCTTCAACATCACACCCTCCGTCTGCTCTCCTGTTTCCCGTCTGAACTGGGTTCGTCTCTTTCACTGACAGCACTGTCAGGT
Source organism: Chromobotia macracanthus (assembly GCA_036877525.1). Lineage (NCBI taxonomy): Eukaryota > Metazoa > Chordata > Actinopteri > Cypriniformes > Botiidae > Chromobotia > Chromobotia macracanthus. Next base: position 4,818,538 of record JAZGTH010000080.1, on the reverse strand, counting down.
GTGAGTAAGTGTGTTTGTTTCTGCTGTCTGCAGCTGAGCAGGGAGGCGCAGGAGCTTTTCTCAGTGCGGCATGGACCCGTCAGGACTGCCAGAATCCTTCCTGCCCATAATATCAATGAGTATCAGTGACCCTGTGTGAAGAACCTTTCCCACTGCTTCTGTGCTGCTACAGAGTCTCTGTGTTAGTGCAGTGTGCTGTTTTTTGGATACTTAAAACATTTCATTGCATTAGAAAACCCAAAAGTGTGTGTGGAAAAAAGTGTTTGTCTGCTTTTAATTTATATTGCAAAAGATTGAGGGGTATGTTTTCTGGAAGACAAAACAAAATTGGCTTTCAACCTGGACATTACACACACACACACACACACACACACACACACACACACTTAACATAACACGTATATCGTTATGTGTATATGTGTGTGTGTGTGTGTGTGTAATGTCCAGGTTGAAAGCCAATTTTGTTTTGTCTTCCAGAAAACATACCCCTCAATCTTTTGCAATATAAATTAAAAGCAGACAAACACTTTTTCCTTTTTTGCAAAATACAAATAAAACCACTCGTTAGCTGTTGTCTTTTAGAGCACCATCATCTTTTCATGATGATTGGGTATCGTGACCAGTTGTAATGTTTGATGACAGAGAAGTAAAGATGGAGGAGAGGCTCTTTAAATTGTTTGAGAATGACACGTTCATGCTCACGTTATGCTACAGGGACTGTGTGTTCCTGGAGTTGATTAGTGTTGTGGCATGGCTGGCCAGCGTCTTCTCTTTAAAATCAGGACAATTAGATAAATATGGGATCTGTAAACTTAATGCGACATGTTTTCTCCATCAGAAATATGCCTACTGGCCTTCTGTAATTCCCCAGAACCCCTGAAAAGAAAGCCAGCCAGACAAAAGACTCCTAAAGCTTTGAAAGCATTCTCCAGGAGAGGTGGTTTGTTTTCGTCAGATTACGTAGAGTGGCATTTCTGTTTTCTGTCTCCAGTTAACGTTCTGCACGCTGGTATTTTAATTTCATTTGATCCATGTCAGTTTCTGTGTGGATCAGGACATTATTCTGTGGTTGGGGTGGGTGTGCACATCAAAACTGACAGGAAAGAAGTGCCCGCTTTTAGCGTTTCACTTTCAAACACATTTCAAGGTGTAATTTGATTACAGCGCATCTGTTATTATGCTGTAAACACACCTCCTGCCGCAGTGGCTGCATTTTAGGGTCCAGTTTGACGGGCGGCTCTGATAGAGAGACGGTAGATCTCTCGCATGCTAGTGAATGTTCCTCTTTATGTGGGTCAGTAATCAACGTTCCTCTTTCTGTCCCTTCGGCTGCAGGTTCCCTCAGGACTGACAGCTTCGCTGAGAAACGCCCCTCCTCTGTGTGCAAGAGCTCAGGTTCTTCAGGCTGAGTGACCACCGTGTCATTCCCACCTTCAGCAGGGCCTAGTGTGAGTAACATGGTGCTGGAGTTTTCATATTAATGGGTCATGTCTGGTTATCTGGCTATCCAGCCACACACACACAGTTTGAATATGAGGCATGATTAATCAGAGTTTTCATATTCTCATGCATGTACTGTGAAATGTTTGTAGGGGCTTTTCTAATTCATAGGTATTACGTTATTGTGCAACTATTATTGGTTATTGAGTGTTTTGGCATATTTTGTAACATTTTACTGCGATATCTAATTGTTTTGCAGCCCTTATTTATGACGTTTTATTGATCTTTTAATGTACTGCAGTTTGTTTGGAGAGTGCAGTCAAGCTGTTGTGATGTATTGAATGGCTGTAATAGGCTTGTATCCATCTTTCTGCATGTACAACATGACTGGAAACATGTCAGTCAAAGAAAAATCCATGTGCCAACGAATTGTTCTGTTGTTGTCCGGTTTGTGCCATTTTCCCGTTTTAAATGCTGCGCAGGAACCGTAGCCTTGTTTGTGTGTGTGTGACATTTGGATGTTATTTTGTTTAAAAGTACATTTGAAAACCTGTAATTTGTTTTACATAATAACCTGCATTAGAGGACTCATTAGAGGAGCTGAGGGGCCAGGGAGTGACCTCACACAGACAGCCCATCTCCGCTTCAAACCTGCAGTCTCAAACCTGCGGCAGAGAAGCGCTGCAGTCTGTGAGAAATAGGCACATCAGTTATTGGCTCTTCTCCTCCCCTCGGCTGCTTCTGCCATGTCTAAAACTAATGCAGCAGATCTTAACTTACTGTTTCCTCATGAGGAAATAGAATACGGAAATCTGTCTTCAGCATACTTTGATGGAGACACCATCCCTGCTGTTCCAAAATTGGAGCTTTGCTCTGCCCGTGCGTATATGCAGCCAAACACTTCACGTCCAACATGAAGACGGACTTTGGTGGTTTGGCTTCGTGCTCCAAGCTGAAAACATGCCTTGTGTTGAAAGCCATAACCATTTGCCTCCATGTGAGTCTTTGTTCCAGCAGAAGTGTCTGGTAAATACCTGGCTCTGTATTCCCCCTTTTTTACTTTTCTTTTAAAAGGCTACAGTGTGCCAGGTTCTTTCCCCTTCCTGAAATAGTTTGTAAACTTACCAAAGTCCTCACACGATTTTTAGTATGTAATCACTCCAAAATAACAGCTTTTGTTAACCATTAGTGTAGATGCTGCCCTGACATTCAAATGGAAAACAGACTGCAGTGTTGGCCGATACAGCGCTGCTGGTTTAGAAGTTGGTTCATTCACCTTTAGGGTTAGATTACAAGATTTGCAAATTAAAGAAAACCAGAAAGAGGAAAAAGCATGTGCGCTAAATCCTTCATTGCAGAATTCCAGTCGGACACATTTGCCATAATTTCATCAACAGAGGGATTATGTTTGAAGTCTAAACAGTTTATGGATCTGGGGATTTTCCACACAGCAAAGCCCAAACTCTGCCCTTTGTGTGGTGCTGGGGACCGGTAGGCCTGCAAATTAGTAAGGCATGCACGTGCTGTTCCACCACCATTGGCCACCACTTGTATCTGGAAAGGATCTGATTTTCCACATGACCTTTTGTTATTATTTTCTTTTAGTTTTAAATAGGGCTGCAGGTATTAAAGTTTTTTTAGTTTCTGTTCTCATGCTGACTGTATTCTGAAGCATCAGGTCTTGTTTATTAACAAAGAACGTTTAAAGTTAACAGAACTTGACTTCTGTTAAATGACCCAAAATCTAATTTTAACTTCATGAGATCTTAAAAGTCTTTGTGAAATTAAAACCATGGGTCGAAACTACAAAAACTAAAACATAATAATTAAATTGACCATTTAAAGAAATGTAAGGACAAACAGGAAAACCTGTTGAGTTAAAACGGAACATTCGACACAACCTCGAACAGTCTTAACAGATAAGGAATAAAAATGGGTCTTTAAAGCTGCATTTAGAAGTTTCTGTACTGTTTGTGAGAGCAGTAAAAGAGAACGTTTGCAGAGGGTGAAAATTCAGCTGTTCTCTGGATTGTAGTGAAATTAAATTGTTGGACAGGCAGAAAATAGAAAATCTCTTCCTTCCCCTCACATAGTCAGATCTCCAGAGAGGATGTGTGCACCTCTGTCAGTGTGGAGATTACAGCTGAACTGCTGTCAGGAGCACATGCAGGTTCAGATGAAGGTCCAGATGAAGGTCCTTCCTGGAGTACAGCTGTTTTTGACTTTTGACTTCACATTAGCTTGTCAGTGTCTGATTCTGTGATTTTTATCATTTGGACAGAAAAGCAGTAAACTAGGTACCTAATTTCTTTACCTCTGCTTTACATTTAAATGTATGCATTTGGCAGATGTTTCTATCCAAAGCAACTGCAGTGTTTCAAGCTGTTTATTTTATGACCCTGGTGTTAATAGAGCAGTACTCTACAGCTGAGCTACAGAGTGCCTTCACTAATGCTCCCACAGTTTTGGGTCCTAATAGGCATTATACGTAAGGACGAAGGGAGAAAATCAAGTGTTAATTTGTTACTGAATCCATTTTTTTATAAATTTGTTTTTCATGGCCCAGTGAACACATAGAACTTACAGTCTTATCTATGATTTTAGTTCTTTAAATCTTGTGGAAACTATTCCATCAAAGTTATGGATACTAATTATTTGTAGCGTAACACCTACTGTTAGATCTTCAGTCCAAATCCACATTTTGTATAGTCCCACTGAGCACACAGAGTCCACTGTTATCTGTGTTTTTTGTAACCATGACCCTAATTGTTCTTTATAAAGCTGTATCTGTGAAAAGTCTTTGCTGGCACCCACTACCTGCTTATTAATTACACAACAGCTGACAGAAGTGAAGTTATCTCCAGTGACTGTTTTTAAGCGATTAAACTAAAGGCTTTCAGTGTGTTTGTATCAGACGCTGGATTAAAGGGGATTGAAAAGTGATGCTTTCAGAGCCCATGAGTCTCTTACTCTCCTGCCATCACACCAGAAACTGTCAGATCTGTTGGATCAGTGAGAACAGTCATGCAGCGATCAGTGGATCTGTACAGGAGAGATGCTTCTGCTAGCTGTTGGTTGTTGTTGAAGTGTGTGTAAATGTGTTACAAATTCAAATCTAATGAATAGTGTAGCCAAAACAGTACATGCTGTCACAGTTTGCTCAAATTTTTCTTTTGTGCAACAGCAAAACAGATATTATGAAGAGTGTCCAAGCTGCTATTTTCAACACAATAACTGTGGATGTGAAACTTTGAACAGATGTGTGATGATCATCCACTGTCTTTTAAATGAAAGAGCATCTCTATCATCACCTTTATGTTGATCGAAGGAAATTAAAATGTTTGAATGGGGAAATTTTCCTGTAATCCAAAGAATGAAGGAGGTTCTACTATTAAGTGACAGAAATGTGTGTGTTTGTCCTTGTGTGTAGTTTGTATGTGCACACCCAGTGTTTTTTACATGCATTTGGTACATGGACCTGCTTTAAAACCAGTGTTTACTTTTGGTTCTGATGTAGACATTTAAAAAGATTAGATGAGGTAAAGCACATGTATCTTCTGAGATGTCTAATTCTTTATTTTGGAAGCTCAAGGAGAAGAAGTGCAATATTAAACGGTTAGTGCTCCACCTCACATGCTCTGCCGCATTCATTTGTCCTGTTTAACCATATCTGTATCTATTTTACGATATTTACCATATCTATTTTGTTTCTTGTTTTAGTGTAGTCTGAGGTAGGCTGTAGGATCTGCTGATAGTTTTAACAGACATAATCTTCACTCTTACAGCATGGTAAAGATGAATGCATTTTCTGCCGTGATGGACCCTAAATCCTTTACGTTTTTTGGAAAGTTCAGACCAGGTGCTCTCAGATCATCCCTGTAAGCTCTTTTATGGTCGCTGGATGGCCACATAACTCACATTCTCAGAGCATGGGAATCTTGTGGCTTTGAAGTTCCTGACTGTTTCGTAAGGGCGCTTGTCTCAGATGAATTTTCCATGAGCGCACAGCTTCTGATCTTTCCAATGAATTGCAGTGGAGGTACGCGGTCACAAAAACATTCTTTACATGATTGTGCAAAGCGCTTTTAAATTTTCTTTAAAGAAAAAACACATTTTTGTTCTTTTTTGCAAACAACTCTTAATATTGATATTATGGTGGCTGACATGTCCTGTGGTGTGTTTATGAAGTGATATTAATTAAGAGACTAAATGGAATATATCAACTTCTAGTGACTGGAAAATGCTGAAAACAGAATGCAAGAAACATTTAATTAACAAATGATCTATTTTATCAACAAAAGAGACATTTTATTAAAATTTCAACTTGAAGTCTATATGAATCAGAAAAGCATCCCTTATGAATAATATAAATTTGAAAATGTTGATAAAAAGGTCAGTAGATACGTTATCCATCAGGAAATGTGAGAGAAGCTGCTGTCAGTCTGTTAGTCTGACCTGCGCAGTCTTCTGTGTCTGCTTCAGTAATTAAACACTGTAAACACATGTGGAGGTCCAGGCCCCTGCAACAGACTCCTCATTTCAATCTGTTTCCTATATGCATGTGAATCTGTGGCGGGAAAGGGGAGGAAATGTATTTCTGGCACTGCTGCATACACAGAGTTACGGTTGAACTTTTCACCCTAATTACTTTCCGGCTAATGCCCACAGTGTGCTGGAATCACAGGACCCCTCAGGCCCAGTGATGCCTGTGATGTGGCCGGCGTGTGTTGTGTGTTGAACCTCGGCTTGAGAAAGGTGGAGCAGAGGGAGAGCCACCTCACTTGTTGCTTACAAAAATAGAGTTTTCAATAACTGTTTTCATATGTGTTTTTACATTGCAGCGCTTGAAATAGCTGTTACAAATCAATACAAAGCTTGCTTGAGGGACTTAGCACAGTCCAGGGATCAGAGTTTGGCAATTTGTCTGGTTTTTTTTTCATTTTCCTCAAAATGAATTCATTTTCCTTTTGAAAAAGAATATCTTCCACTTAAAACATCTGTTTCTCAAATGATAACCAAAAAGCCTCAGAGTAAAATTAAAGCATTTCTTTTCTTGCCTTATCGCAAGTAATCTCACACAGGGTGAGTTCATCGCAGTTTTAAGCAATTAAACTTTTTAAAACAGACTTTTACATTGTCTGCTCCTAATAGAGTTATTCCCCTTATTAATTTACAGTACAATTATTGAGTTTAGTTAGTGAATGAAGTTTGTTATTTTTTGTGGTAGGTTTTATAAGAAGGACAGCTGGTATTTTGTGTTAAGGAAGTATTTATTTTGCTTTTCCATGTTAATTGTCTGTTCATATTTGAAAGGCTTGTAAAATAGCTGCAGCCAAAATCTGACAATGTCACCTAAATGGATTTATTTACCAACACTCCTCTTCAAATCCAGACCTCCTATTTTATATTTCTTCCCCTTATCAGTTTCCGTTCAGGTGAGTCATGCTGAAAAATGAACATTAAAAAGTTTAGGAGACTATAAAAACAACGAGTTGAATGGCTTGTGAGATAATGGTGTAAATGAGCATAATTACTACTGTGCACCTGTGTGTTGCTGTAATGAAGTAGAACCTCAACTGTAGAACTGTTAATCTTCCACTAGAGATCTGACTGTCAGAAGAGGGAGGCAGAGTCCAGAAAAGTCCTTTATTGTCCGACAGACTGTACTGAGGGGAGATGGGTTTTGCAGGTGTGGCTCTTGGTGTGAGGTCTTTTGTGCTCATCACCTAAAAGTGTTTTACATTAAAACTCTGATATAATTTTATAATGATAATTGTAATGTTTTGACTCTTTCAAATCAAAATGTCGATTTTCAGTGAGAGTAAATTGTATTATGTGGAGCATGCACTGTGTCCATTACAAATGAAGTGGCGAATCTGATGATTTTTAAAGGCTATGATTATCAGATGAATCAATCTGGAAGCATATCATTTGTGTCACTTTCACTCTAAAACCCTAGATTATATTGAAATCGATGAATAGTGGCTGGGAGACTTTTGAGAAGTGAAATGCCTGTATTAATCTCTGTGTGTGAATCCAGAGGGGTTTTAGGTCTGATGATGATCTCTTTGTAGATAGTCGTGTCTCTTTCATTGTGACATCAGGTTTGTGCAGCTGTGAAATACAGATTTTACTGTAATTTTATTTGCAGTCTGTGACAAGGGGATTTACAAACACTTACTTGCTTTGAACACTTCAGTGGATGTTTGGTTGCTGTGTTTGTTCTGTGGCTGCTGCTGCAGTTTAGTGGATTGCTGGATTGTGTCCAGCACATCCACAGGACTGGACTACACCTGTCCAACACCACAGACTCCCACAGGGAGACATTCTGTTCAGAGAAGAACAGACTTAGAGCAGGTTGGCTCTTCCGCCCAGCACCACCTCTGCTGCTGTGGTGTATGTACCGCCATATGACAAGACTCAGACTTGTTGGAAGAGTCCATCAATGCAGCTCCATCCAAACATCAGAACTGCTGTGTGAAGATGGGATGTCTACCATGACATTATCTTGCTGTCTTACAAACATCATGTGCAATCTGTCCATCCTGACCTCAAGCTGCAGTACAGAGGGGAAATGGCTCAAATTGCAGCTGTTTGGGAAAAGACTCAATGTACAGGCTGGATCAGCAATCGTCACGGTTTCACTGTAAAAGTAATGAGAAATTAAAAACTCCTCTGGCTCTTCATCACTCAGAATCTAAACACTGAAGTACAGAAGAGAAAGATACACCACAGCTTTTATCCATTTAGGGTTTAAATGCTTCCATGTCCTACATTTTGTAGTTTGATGTTTTGGCTGGTTTGTTAAAACTAATATGTGCATGTTCTTGGAGGAAGAAAGTATTTTCCTTGACACACACCAGAGCTGTTTTGTACAGAGTTTGTGTGTGTGTAAATTATGACGAAGGAGTAAAATGACATTTTCGCAAAAAATAGCAAGGAAAGGAAAAAGACAAGGAAAAATATTACTTATTTTTGTAATTGTTTGTTGTACATCACATTTCAGAACATTTAATTTTTAATGAAAATGTTTTTATCATACAGATTGGTTAATTGTATTGTGCTACACTAGGTATTTGTTTGCTTCATTGCTCCTCTGCACTGATATGGGTCAGATTTAGCTTACAGTAAGTAGATAAAGGGGTGTTTTGGTCATAACTGTTAGTACACTTGACCAGTCAGAATATAGGAGCAGAACATCTCTTGACCATCAGAACATCAGTCAATAGACAAGAGTGAAACCTTGTTTTCATGCATCAGTAGCACAGACGATACTGTAACAGCACTATAACGTTAATATACAAATGGTAAATTAACACTAATCCATGATGCATGATCACTCCATGTGAAGCAGCGGACAGATGGTCAATGAAGAGTCAGACAGTGAAATCATTACTGGTTGTATCCAAAGCCAATTGTTTAGTCAATATGAAACAGGCTATTGATCATCTTCATTTCATGTGAGCGCTCGATCAGCTCAGAGCCAGTGTCTGTAGCTCTGCCTTCACAGTCACAACTGACTCTCTACACCCATAACAACATCTCTGTAGAGTACCTGATATTTAGTGTGATTTCTTAAAACACAACATCATAAAACTGCTCTGAATACCTCAGCAGTGTTCCAGCATAATTTTATTCAGTAAATGTCAAAGTTTGAATTTTCTTAAGAGCATCATGGCTTAATGTTACAGAAAGTACACTGTGCCACACAGTGCGGTGAGAGCGCACATCTCTGTAGTGTTTCACAGAGCTCTCCATATGGTGTTGTTGAAGGATGCAGTAGCTATAGCACCAGGGGTAATTTGGGCTCAAACTCACGTATCCTGAACAAGCAGGAAGAATTCTTTGGAGATTTCTTTGCATAATTAATTGGTATAATTAAGTAGTCTAACTGCTCATGCTTCATTTGTGTGTGTGTGTGTTTTGCAGGACAAGGCCTCCTTGTTGTGTGGATCTTTATTCCCTGAGGACTGGAGAGATGGTGAAGTCCATACAGTTTAAAACACCCATCTATGACATACAGTGCAACAAAAGTATGTTTATACATAGTTCATATTCTTTGCATTGTAATAGTTTTAAATGGTACATTCAGTTTGTGTGCTTTTAAAAATAGGCTGTATAAATCAGAGTGCTTTTGAATAGCACTGTATTCTGATTTTTTTGTCTTATTTTATCTTCTGTATTAACTTGATCTTCATCCCTGTATGATCACAGGATTCTTGTTGTGAGTCTTCAGGAAAAGATCGCTGCCTTTGACAGCTGCACCTTTATAAAAAAGTTCTTTCTCACGCATTATTAGAAACAAAGAGTATCAAAGCGCTGAACAAAAACAAACAAAACGTGTAATGTTACTCAGGCCATAGCACAAAGAAAAAACGCTTCCTGTCCTCCAGCTCAGACCATAGCTAGGCTCACACTTCTATTTTTATAGTATGTATTTTGAGCTATGACCTTAAAACAATCACAAACACAATTTACTTTATATCATAACTAATTGGTATGGGTTTGTCTTACTTCACATGCTGTTTTTTGCATGCTTTAAAACAGGAAAGTGCACAAATTTAGTGTAGGGCACGTCTCAGCCCAAAGGCCCCATTTTTCTTGTACACAATCAATCTTCATAGTTTCTGAGATGCAGAAAACGAACTGCTCATGTGACCATGTGAAATCGGGCCTGTGCTGCCACTTAAGCAGTCATCTATTGTAAATTGTCATTATTGTTGTTTTAATGGCTCTCATTGTCTGTCTAACTTCCTCATCGACGTCTGCACCACAGGAAACGGCCGCGGTCAACTCTTTACATCATTAATTGCTTCTCCAAAGCTTCCGTGACATAAAAAAGTGAAGACTGCAGCTGTTTTTTAAAGTGACAGAAAGGCATTGAAGAAACTAGAAAGTTGGTCTCCACAGAGGTACTGTATGCAGTGTGTGCTTCACCAGCCTGTTTCTTAAAGGTTTCAGGGGTAGCACTGAGTGAGGTCTCTCTCAGGCTGGAAAAGATTGTGAGATTGCGGAACAATGGTGGAAATCCCTCAGCCCTGCACACAGGATGTGTGAAACATACGTTATCTGACTCTGTTACCTCCCTCTGCCTTGGAATAGCACAAAAGGCTTTTGCATTAGTGTGCTTGTGGCTCACCTCAAGCCTCATTCACCCGAGCTTCAGATCCTGACTCTACGCCCTAAATTACTGCCTGCATATATTTTATATTCACTCCACGCTGTAAATCACTTCCAGCACACTTCACACTGTGATCTGCACTTCTGTAAACTGTCCATGTGTGTGTGTCTGTGAGGACAAAGCAGCTTTGGTGTTTCAGGGCTTATTAAATAAGTTTTAGCATAAGGTAGGATCTGATTTATCTCGTCTGATCTTGTATTTATTATGTTAGAATGTGACGTGATGTAGGGGTACACTGAGATGGCGTGCTCATTCTGTACAGATATTGTGGTTGTATTGCTCTCATGGGTCAATCTGTTCGGCAGTTAATAAGATGAGGAGACATCGGGTATCACAAAATGTCATGCCCTTTCTTAACCCCTGGGGTTACTGTTAACCCTGTGCTGTACTAAAACACAAGACCATAAAACAACATCCATACTGTGAGGAAAGACTTATGTGCTGTCATTTAGTTGACCCTATAGCTCTGAAAAGCCAGTGGTTGGCCTATGCAGAAAACAAGGTACAAACACCAATATTTTAAACACTACCAGATGCATCCAAAACACTGACACATCAAAGTTTTTGGAAACCAACCGAATTTGCCTTCAAAATGTTTTCCCCTGTGAATAAGACAGATCATCATTCAGGCAATCAATGTCAAACGGACAGGGCCTGACAGTGTAATGGGACAATATTATTATTAAGCAGGTCCTTTATTCCCCATCATTCCTCTAATGGGTTTGTCTACCTCAGAGAGGCCAGTCACTGCCTAATAATGCGCATATGGGACGCTGGGTCTGGGTGAAGGTAATGGGTTTCTGGCTGATGGCAGTTGACGTGTTGAATAGGTCTGGGACAGAGACCCTAGAGAGCATGTGTGCCCGTCTGCAGACGCCCTGACGCGGCTATGACAGCCCTCTGTGGGTTAATAAGAGTTCTGGATGATAATGTGGCTTTGTTCTGTCTGTCTGTCTGTGTGTTTATAGCTGATCCGGTGTCATCAGTCTTGTGGCGGGGTGCGTGGAGATAATGCCCAGTCGTACACTGCTACTGTCATCAGTGTTTAGCTGATCTCATACACTAAAATTAACTTTTAACATTCAACTTTTTATTATTGTAATTATTGTGAAATTGATGGAATGTTTCACATTTGTCACATTTAGTCATCCTTGATACTTTGATTTGGTGCTTACAGAGTGTTAATCTGGACTAAATATCATCTAGTCCTGCAAAAGTGTTTATGATTTAGAATGTTGCATCATTTGTTTCCAGATGTAACTTGGTATTTGTTTGCTCTAGACAAAGTTTGTAATGCCTTTTACTAAAAAAAATGTAAAGCTAAGGTTTTGTATTTTGGTCATTTATTTGTGTACATTTGGTCATGCTTTCTTTTTGTCTCAGTGAAAGGATTGTAAGACTCACTAAAGTTCATTTAGTGGTGCCAGAACCTTAGTGCTTAACCTTTCATATGTTTCCAGTCTCTTCTCCTGCTTGCTTAATTGATTTATTAGACCCATATCGGTATTCCCTGGTCGCTGGCCTGATCGCTGGCTAGCGAGCACTAACGTCTTACGTGAGAGAAGTGCCATTAGTCTTAATGGTGGTATACATCAAAAGGTTAGCAGCAAAGGTTAGCAGGGAGGAAAACAAGGTTAAAAAAGCCTTGATACACAGACAGGCCGTCTGCAGACGGGACTGTGATTTATAACCATCTCCTCTGCTCGGAGACAAGGTCCCTGCGCTGAGTGGCTCTGAGTGCGGCCATCTGGGGGCTGTGGGAGGAGCATCACCCATCAGTGCTGTAACCCAATCACAAAAAGGGTGGGAGGGAGCCTTTCGGAAAATTGAATTCTTGCAAGGCACGGATTGTGTAAATGAGTGTGATGTGACCAAAAAAAGAGACGTCACTGGGGCAGCCTCGAGTCTGCTTGAGGGGGTGCCCCAGGGCTCTGTTTTCAGACCTGAACTTTGTGTGAGGTAAGAGGATAGCACAGCTTAATGTAGTGAGCCGCATGTGTGCGGGTGTTTGTTAGTCTCTCTGTATGTGTGTGTACGTGTATCTGTTTGCCACGGCCCCGGAGAGCTTAATCAGGCATTCAGGCCGAGTAGCAGCATCAATACCTTGTGGCGCCTGTGTATGTTGGGCCCTTTGGAGAATGCTCTGACAAACCCACTAAGCGACTGTGTGTAAATTTCTTTGCCCCATCAATTATTAAGAGAAGCGTTTGCCTCCTAATTGATCAACACTAATGTGTTTTCTAATCACTGCAGTTAGAGGTTTTAGTGCTAATCCAAACAGCCCCCATTGATCAGGGAAGGGGAGGGAGGGAGCAGCCGGCTGGTGGCAGATGATCGAGTCTGACTCCTGGTGTGGCAGGGCTCGGACATTTCAGTTCATATCACGGAGTTAAACAAATGCTCAAACACCTTATGTTAGTTTAATTAATTAATTCACAATGGATTGTGATAATCGTTCAATCTCCTATTTGTTTCTGTCAGATGCTGAAGACAGGCACTGGCACTCTGCCATCAGGGGTGCCTGACGAGGATGTCTCTGCCTACACCGGCACCCACCACAGCCCAGCCTGGAGTCATCACCATTATAGACACACACACTGTGGGAGAAGGACAGGTATGAAATGCTCACCTATATATCATCATCACTGGTCTTCAGGACAAACCCTGAACAATATGGATTGAGATCTGACACCGGAAACAGCCATTCCACATCAGTGTGGCTCAGAATATATTACACACTTTGTTCATCCGACCTTCATCATGAAGAATCCTGATTAATTCCCTGAGATAAATAATCAATTTATTACATTTATAACTCATTCAGTATTAGAGCTTCTAGGCCAGAGGGTTTTGTCATCACCTTGTCCCACCTTCTGCCCCACCGTCTGTTTTCTGGTTTACTAAGGCTTGTATATGTGTAGAGGGTCATTTTAACCTCGCTGTTTTGCTCATCTGGCACACAGTTGCTTTAATAGAGCTTTAGGTTTAAAGGCTAGCTTTAATATTTGTAGTTCTCCTGTTTAAGGTTTTTTACTCCGAGAGAGGTTAAGTTGGAACAGGTTTCACTGTCCTTTTTTCTAGCAATGATTCTGACCCATGGAAATATATCCTCTCATTTAGTGGGATGTTAAAATGTGATGGCTAAACCCTCTGTTCCCTGAAGTTTCCTGCATTTATGTCTCTCTCTTCAACTCAGTCATGTCTGTGGGGTTCACACAGATCAGCTCTATGGAATTTACTGTCAGCGCTGTCTCTGGTGTTTATTTTATTTCTCATCTCCCCCACTTCCAGTCTCATGGGACACGCCCCTGGCCCACATCATCACCCACCTCTCACAACTGTTTGTTTCCTGTAGGAAGTTGATTTGCTCTTTGGAGCTATCTGCACACAAATGCATTGCCAAGGAAAAGTATTTCCCGTACAGAACAACATGTCTGTTTTGCCCCAAAAAAAGCGATCTGGTTTATGTCACAAGCATTTCTTGCAGTCTGAAATAGGCACTAAAATTTGCACTGGATCCTGGTAAAAACTGCACTGCTCCTTAATCCAACACTCCACTAGATTTATCACTCCTCTCTCTAGCTGTCTCATGTCTGGCCTTAGTTTTAATCTCTTTCATGAGCAAATTTAACAGAGGGCCACTCACCAGAGAATAGCCCCTTGTGAAGCAACACTCTCTCCTCTTTACTTCTGTCTTTCTTTTTTCTTTCTTTTTTCTTTTTTCTTTCTTTCTTTCTTTCTGTCTGTCTGTCTGTCTGTCTGTCTGTATTAACATATACATCTGTCTGTATTAAGTAATGGTACAATTTAAAGTAAATTCAAGTAAAACAGAATAGACTAAACATTTACCAAATGCAAATAGACTCAACTTTTAACACATATATCTGGTAGTTTCCTATAGTAATATGTTAAGAGATGAGTTACAGGTCCATGTTCAGTCTCTTCTGGAACTGGAACTGTTAATTTCTGGGAATCAAATCATGGAAAGACACTGTGGAGTTTCCTCCTGCTGTGTGTGTTTTAACTCTTTTAACACATCTCTCTTCCTGTCTGATACTGAGCTGTTGCATTGTTGGATTTGGCAGAACATGCACATTGGGCACACTGGTCATGTGACTTTGTCTTTATTTCTTTGAAGTTGTGTTCATAAAGCACACAAATGTATTCACAGACGTTGATATTAGCATTCCACAGATCTGTTTTGCAGACAATGTGTAATTTAGAGATAAAATCTTACAATGTAGATTAAATTTGACGCAAGATGGCAGCGTGATTAGGACTGAATGACATATGGCAGGGGAACGTTAGAGTAATGATCATAAAAATATTTGAAATGGAAAAGGTTTCGTCCCGTTTTTTGGTCAGTACAGTGGAATACAACTTGGAACAGACATTGTTTAAACACATCTTCATTACGGTGATTACATCGTTTGTAACTGAAGATCAGATTACTCTGTCTGTAGAATTGCTAACCACTAGCTCTGCGTCTAAAACACTGAGACGTGAAGTAAACAAGAAGTCGGACCGTATTTAGTGGTTTCATCGAGTTGTGCTGCGTTTTTTATATGTGTGTGTTTCAGGTTCTTGTTAGCGAGGATTCTGATGGAGACGGAGTGATTGCACATTTTCCAGCCCATGATAAGACCATATCCTGCATGGCATTTAATCCAAGCGGTAAGTTATTACCTCAGCGTGATGCCTCAGTGAGTCCTACCAAAGCACAAAACTCCCACACACTTCCACTCCCAGACACTTCTGTGTCCTGCTGTTCAAATAACAAAGGACTGACTGCGGGGCCAAAAGACCACAGTAAAGATCTGCGCTTTTCCTTTTAATTTAGTAAACTAAATCCAAATTTATTCATTTAAAGCAAACAGAATGTTTGGCAAAAACATAATACTGCTTATAATTCATATTTATGATTATGATATTGATGCTCTATTCACATAGCACAACATGGATTATCGGGTTGTAGTTGAGGAATCCGTGGCAAAAATTTTCAGTTGAACTTTAATTGCAGTTTTTGGCAACTGAACTGGCTCTGATGAGTAAGAGTGAACTGCAGCGGTATGTGGAGGTTAGCCAGTCATAACAGAGGTCATTTACATTATTACACTTAACAACAGTTCACTTAAAAATGAAAATTCAGTCATATACTCACCATCATGCTGTTTGATTGTGGAACTTGAAAGGAGCTGGTGGACGAAACTCAGTCACTATTTACTTTCATTGTATAACAGAAGAGAATTTTCACAGTTTTCTCTCTTTTGTTCCATGGAAGATTTAAAGTCATACATGTGTGGCCTAGCATGAGAATGAGTAAATATTAACACAGTTAGCACCACATCAGCATTAGCACCACAGCCTGATGAGTTTACAGAACTATGTGTTAGGTCACCATTTATGGTCAGTGGAGGTTATGGAAGAATACAACAAAACCAGCACAGGATTGTCCTCAGCCTGACCTTGAATGAACATCCTGGCTGTTATCTGATCACTCCTCAGTTTACATGAGTTATGTTTGTTTCTACAGATATCCAGTACAGTCACACTGGCTCACTGAGAGGTGTGTGTGTTGCCCTCTTAATAAGAAGCTGCTGATAGCCATTGCCTTCAGTGATACCCATCAGTGGTCCTTCAATAGCTTTAGAAAGTTAGGACAGAAACATCACGGTAGATTTCTTTAATGTTCTTTGTTCTTATACTAATGCCAGCAGCAATCTCTGAGCAGTGTGTAAATACTATTGGACTTCTTAGCCAAAAATTGTCTTTCTTTGATTCTAAAATCTAAGCCTTCTTCAGTCGTTCTTCTCAGTTAGAAAGTGCATGTTTTTAAATTGTGAACATTACAGAACAAGGTTTCTCTGTAAACCATTACACTCCACTGCTTGTGAATAAGACACATGCATGAACCTATACAAGGCAAGTGAAAACGCAGAGAAATAGACTGATTTAATTGTTTTGGCACTGGACAGAACATGTTTGTCTCTAGGTGGTGCTGTTTGTTAACCTTTAGACCTCAGAGCAGCAGGTAGATCAAACACCAGAAGAGATTAGGTACATTACTTCAACAAAGTCCAAATCTGTGTGTTTTTCTTAGATCTTACAGAGTTGAAGGTCTCAATAAAAACAGAGAACTGATATCAAATAACTGTTCTGTCGATCTAAAATACTACTGTGGAGAATCATGTGCAGCTCTCAACATGAAGGATGTGCTCTGACAGGACAGCTTAGTTTAGCCCTGTTCATTTAGTTTCAATTATTGCACAATAACTGCCTCCTGCTGTGAAAAGAACTTTATGATTAATATTCAAGAGCTTACAGCTGGTTTGGTTGTAAAGCAAATACTTAAACATTTTGTTTTTTGCTATGATTGAATGTGGATCAAATCAACCATTGGCATCTTTCTATCCTACCCTTTTTTTCCTCACCACCCTCAAAACTCTGAATTAAATTGTGGATGTGGTTTCATCGCTAAGAGGGTTGAGTCCCTCATGCCCACAGGAGCAGTTTACCATGTATAAAGAGCACAGCCTTGGTACCCACGTGCCTAAGTAAACAGTGTCTGTGGCCGCACAGCGCTACAAGATGTGCTTGCAAACCTCCTCTGGAATCCACCTCAGTCATCATTGCAGAACAGAAGAATGGAAACTGTAAACAGAATTACATCTCCCTGACTCACTGCCCCAGGCCCCGGTATGCCACACACTCCATCCTCAGCTCCACACACAGCCCAGGATCAAACAGCCCAGTTTTTAGAAGTCCTCACTTAGTCTGTAAAAGATTAACAAGTTATTGACTGCATGTTGACCCATGCATCTCCTCCACTCTTCAGTGCTGTTATCTGATGGAGTGAGGGTGGCCTCAGAAAGAAGCGAGTGTTGCTTGCTTGAGTGGGTGGCTTTGATGTGAGATGTGCAACCTTCTGTGTGTGTATGTGTGTTTTCTGCAGCTTTTTATAAACGCCTTCGTAAGTGCAGCATGACGAGAGAGGCTGTTCAGTGGACGCACACACAGACGCTCACTTGAAGGGTCATGCTTTTACGACTAATGCAGGCTCAATGATTGAAATGTTTATTTGTTCTTTTTCTTGTTAAATTGTGTAAAGTTCACATTACAGCGGCCCGATTCCCAGCATCCTCCTCTTTAAGGTTTATCCACATGTTTATAATCTGAGATTTCCTCTTTTTCAAAGGTCTTTGGCGAGTGTTGTTCATTTAAAAAAAGGATAATTTTGTTTCAGTTTTCCGACTCTGCCATGTTGGAGACCTCTGCATTCACTTTTCGGGATGCTGAGATCATTGGAGTCGGTGATCTCGAACACTTTTGAAATAAAACATTGCTGATGCTTTGATGGGATTTAGCAGATGTTTCGTGTTCAAAGACTTGTGAAGTGGAAAACAACAAAACACAGAGCAGTAATGAAAACAATGGCCACCACATTCTAAGACCCATGATGTGTGTAGAAACTGATTTATATACAGGGAAAGAGTTATCTCATGCCGGGAAGACGTGTGGTTTATGCTCTTGTTTCTTGCTAAATGTCATATGATCTCAATGAGGACAAGGTGTTATAAATAAGATGTGTCAAAAATTGCTCAGATGTCTCGGGTTCCTGAAATTTTATGGGAGATTACCAGCATAGAGAAGATTTCTCCATAATGTAGCTTCTTGCAGGTTAACCAACTGACGCCTCTTTGCGAGGCCTATATTTCAACAAGGCCACAAAAGCCCCAGTGCTGGTATTCCAGTCTCTGCTTGCTTTTGGAGAACAGAGTCTGCCATCAGCAAACTTGTGTCCCAAAGAGCTAGCCAAGCCTCATCTGTCAAAGCCAGGGTGAGTGCGAGAGCAAGCATGTGGGCGAGCGGCATGGCGTCGAGATGAGGGAGAGGGAGCTCCCAGATAAACATACCGCAGCCCCTAAAACTCCTAATCACAACATGCTTCCGTTTGTAGCCTCTATTATTAGAAACCACTCTTATTTCCATGTATTCCCAGTTGACACAAATGCTTCTTGTGGCTTGGGACCTCATTTGGGTGTGGGTTACTTTATGGCCAGGCCGTAACTTGGTTTAGTCTTCTGATACAGCATAAATAGCTCACAACTGTTTTTCTTTCTTGTAGGCACAATCTCAGAGTGCCCCTTCGTTGTCGTCTCCCCCCCACTTCCTGTCCTGCTGCTCAGCGAGATGACAAGGCCACACCTAAAGCAGATGCTAATTTTCAGTGTCAAAACGAAAGCGATATGTTGATAAAAATAGGGTAGATGACCTCATCCAGGCCTGCTGCGCTTCCATTGTTGTTTTTTTTGCTTTTAATTTGCCTGTGTTTCTTCTGATCTTTTGACAACAACGTTCGTTTCAGATTGCTCAGACCACCCAATACAGACCACAAATGAAGCCCCTCTGTGAACTCCTGCACTGGAAAATAACTAATGATTGTCATGTTAAATTACAGCAGAGAGATTGCAAGGCAGAGGCTAAATGTATTTTAATCTTAGTCTTGGAGCAAGTTTCCAAAGCAGTGACTTGACTTTCATGTGTGCGGAAAAATTGCTTGTAGTGCTGTCAGACTGCTTTTAGGAATAAGTTGTGTGTGGATTTGCATTTTTACGGAGGTTACATTGGTATTTTTCTGCCATGGTTTAGTAAGTGTGTTGTTTACAGTGAGAGCTTATGCTTCTGTAGTTTCACTAACTTAAAAAAAACGTGAGGAAATGAGAGGTTCTGTCATCAGAGGTTCCACTTGGGTTTACCTTCGGTTGTGTTTAAAACAGACACACATTCTCTCTAGTCCTGACAGCTGAAGAAGGATTCTGGCATGTAGTTAATTCTAGAGCACAAATTGCAATGGAAAGGCTGTGGAACATTTTTACCCTTTACATTTGTATCAATGTGTCTCATAAAATGTTGAGTCCTTGAAGACAGCCTGGATGCCAACTTTATTCAGCTTATGTTTTTCTCAGTCAAGTTAAAGCCAAGAATTGTTTTTGGGGAAATGACAGGAGCATATGCGCTGACCACTAGGCCACGGTTCTGATAGTTTTACTGCTTTTGACTTCAGTGAGGATAAGATATGAAAACATATGACAAATAACTTTTCTCTGATTTACAGGTATGTTGCTGGTGACGGCAGACACACTTGGCCATGACTTTCACGTTTTTCAAATTTTGACTCACCCATGGGTGCCTTCCCAGAGTGCAGTTCACCATCTGTACATTCTTCACAGAGGAGAAGCTGAGGCTAAAGTAAGTATACACACACACACACACACACACATTCACCTCCTGATGTGTGTTCACGTGACTGCTTATAGGGCAGGGTGATACTCATAATATTCACTATGTGTTAGTGATGATTTTACTTATTTTTTTAAACATTGCAATGATTTATACACTTTCTATTTAGCAATTACTTTTAATGTAACACAAATTCATTTGAGTTCTTTTCTATCATGAACATTCAAACATTGGAAATTCAGCAAAATATGGTAAAATACATATTGGTGCATAAACATTACAATGATAAAATACAAATGTATTTAAAAATATCGATAAAATATCGTTCTTGATACATCATTTTTTTTATAACTTTTTCAGATTCATTTTTTTAACATGTATCCCTGTGCTGGTTGCCATGCTGTCTTCTTGGTATATTTTAACCTCTTTAACTTCAGCACCCACACACAAACTCTGACACACAAACACGTGTCCTCCAGGGGGAGGATGTATTAACAGAAACATGGCTGTCTTGCATTGGTAAGTAATGCATGGTCAGGGTGGAATATGAGGTCAGACTTCAAAGCTTCTCATGTATTGTAAACTTGCTTTTTCGGGGAGGGGGTTCTTGAGATGAATTATAGTCTTTGCAGACTCTTTTAATCATTAACATGATCATTTAAAGTCTCTGCGGGCCACCCACAGCTGTTTATGGTTGCCTCTGCTTATATGTTTCTGGAAATGTGCAGCACGAACATGCTTTTCATCATGCGTGAATCTCTGCATCTTATCTAAATACTGTCAAGAGACATGAGTCCTGGTCCCGCTGAGCTGCAGTCAGCATACAGCACTGCTGTCTACACCGTTTCACATTTACATTTATGCATTTCACAGACTCTTTATCCAAAGTGACTTACAGTGTATTCAAGATATAGATTTGATCAGTGAGTGTCTTTCCTGAGAATCGAACTCCATTCTGAACACATCGAAAAACACCATCTGTGAGTGTGTTGTTGTAAGTGTAAGTTTGATTCATGGGCAGATGTATATATTTAGATGTATGGCTTAATATTGCATTAACCCCCACTGCTGCCTTAGTCACAAAGTATGAGCAAAATTTTACAAACCTCTTTGTCATTTTAAAGATTTAGATACTGTTCAACCATCCACATACTAAAGGTTACGAACATCAGGACTTTCTTACAGCACAATTTTTTGTACCTACAGAACCTTTTCCCCCGTTCAGAATGACGTGGATCCACGTGAAATATTTGTGCTCTCAGCAGTTAGTCGTGCTTACTTTCTGGAGGCCACTGGATCCAGTTTTCTGCACTCTTAAATCCAAAAACCTGAAACAGTTAGTGCTGCTAATGTGTTTTAATAACTAAGACAGAAAAAACCTTGCTGAAGAAAAAGCTGCTAAACATACATCAGACAGTGAGAGCTGAGATTGTGCTCCTGACTGAGTCTTCTGCACCTCAGGGTCAAACTTAAGACTTATAACACCTGAGATATCTTGGGCTTTTTGTTTGGAAGAGAATAGCTTTTACTACTGGGTTTTGAGTCTAAATACAAATGAGACCATTACAAAGTAATGTTTCACATGGATGTTTGTTTTCTTTTTTTGGTCAGTTTTAAGCATATTTTTATATCTGTCTTTTCTTCTTTGTTTTGGAATGAAAAGTCAAATCTTGTTTAAAAGAGAAGACCGTGAAATACATTTTTTTTTTGTATTTTATATCAGGTAATTCAGGTTGAGTAATTTAAGGGGACATCTAGGGACATGATCTTATCATTAGTCTGCCAAGCGCTGCACATCTGTCTGGATGCTTTAAACTTTAATTTAGTTTTGTGATCTATTAGGTTATTGCACAAATCCGTTTGGGAAATAACTACAGTCATTTAGTTTTCTTCTAAATGCTGTTTCATCCATTTAGTCCTGCAGCTGTTCCACCAAAATATCTCCTTGAGTTGGCAAATTGTAAGTTTTATTTGCTTAAGTAGATCTAATATTTATCCTGAAAGGGTCTAGTCCCTTACTTACTCAGCTAATGTCATGTTTGTATACACACAGTGCTGATCTCTGCTCCAGTTGACAGAACACTCTCACAATCTCAGTCTGCTTTCTAAAAGCATGCCAGATATATTTAAAAAACTGTTACATTGTATGTCCTCTATCTGAGTGCCGTGTAACTCTGCAAAGCTAGGTCAGGTGTTACGTCTGTCAGACATGTAGTTTTTAACTCATTGTATATTGTATATTATGGCTATTTTTTAATTCATAATTGCATTTGTCCCTTTATCCTGTTATTGCACAAATCACTGCACGCCAGGTCAAAAATACATAATTGCAATTGGCTGGCTACAGGCTTGTGGGTGATTTTTAAGGTTCTTTACCCATCACCTCCAGGCTTGGCAGGAGCTGTAACAGGGTGTGTAAACCATTCTCTTTTTTTTCTCCTCTGTGAGCACAGGGCCGGGGCGGCCCGCAGCTCTGCTGAGATGAGAAGAGCTGGTTAATCTGTCACTGCTTATACCACATTTGCTGCCTGGCCCTGTGCGGCTTTGATCTGGTGTTGTGAACAGTGCAAACTGCAGAAAGCAAGCATTATCTTGAGCAGAATAATAAAAGAAACGATCCTGCCTCGTGGGCAGACTCAGGTACCCGGCACTATCTGGCTGGCTGTGCTTTGTTCTGACTACCAGCAATGACCTTAGTGTGTGTAAAGGTAAATAACTCACCACTGATGGCAGCATCGATGAATCATACACAAGTTTAGCTGTTCAGAGAAGTACCAAACAGCTCATTGGATTTCTTGCCTTTTTTGCATCTGATTAACTCTTAATTATGTAAGTTGCACTCACTTGAAAAAACACCTGAAATATATCTCTGGCTGATTGTACAGTGTGCAAAAAAAAAAACAATGGAATGACATCATCAGGTCACTGCTCTTGACTCATTGCTGATCTCTTCTGATTGGTGTATTCACCAAAAGTCTGATCTGAGACAGACAGAGCAGACTGACCTTAGATCAGACTGGTCTCCAGACAGATGCATTCCAGTAGCTGATGGTTATCCATAAGTGTGGTAGAGAAGCAATTAGGTGTGCCTAATTATGTGTCAGATTATTAGAAACATACACAAATGTGTTTAAACTGGGCCATGTCTTGAGGGAAAAAATCAACTATGTTTTCAGAGAGTGTTTGAAATCTGCTAGATAGAGGTACATTTTAAAAGTTAATCTTACCTCAGCTTCAGGTTTTCATGTCAAAAACCTGAATCTGTCGATCAGCTCCACTTGACCTCTGCATAATTACCAACACCTTTCTTTTTTACTTGTGGCAGATTGAATCTCTAGCAGTACACTGATGACTTTATAAATGAAATACTTGTTTTGGGGATCCAGTAGTTTACAAATCCTAACCAACATAAATATTCAGATTCAGAGACAATTAACAGATTCAGAGACAATTAACAGATTCAGAGCTGAAAGTCACAGAGTTCGGAGCTCATTTCCTTTTTGTTCTCATAGGTGCAGGACATGTGTTTCAGTCAGGACTGCCACTGGGTCGTGATTAGTACTCTGCATGGCACCTCACACATCTTTCCCATCAACCCGTATGGCAGTGCACCGTGTGCTTAAACCCATCTGTTTCCACGTGTGGTGAATCGTATGAGCTGCTTCCAGAAGAGTGCTGGGCTGAAGGAGATCGAGCAGGAACTGAGCAGTAAATGGGGGCAGCTGTAGCCCCATCCCTAGACTGTCCAGCAGCCAATCTGGATCTCCACTGCATGGTGAGCAAACATGTTCATTTAAGGAACAAAATTCAGGTATATGTGTAAATATAACAGGTATGTATGTATTACACGCATATGTGTTTGTGTGTGTGTGTGTGTGTGTGTGTGTGTGTGTGTGCTATTCTGGTAGTTTGTAATAATAATAATAATAACTTTTATTTATATAATGCCTTTCCAACACCCAAGGTCGCTTAATTAGTCAGATTTAAGGAAACAAATAAGCCGAAAGTGATATACATAGGTCGCTAACAAAGCTAGAGTAGAGATGCACATACCAACACATAACACATACCATAACAAAGCCCACTTACAAAATTAGCTTAAAAATACAAAGAGAATTTAGATGAACGGCCATAACGGGACAATTTACAATATTGCTACACACTCTTGTTAAGCACAGAGTCATCTCTGGTCTTTTCTAGTGGCCTTACAGACGATAAACAAACTCTGCAATGTATATACATAGAGGATGACTTCCATGTGCTTAATCTATGAGACCAGATAGAAGCAGGTGAAGAGCAGTTAATGTTCAGGAGTCGTTTTGGAGAGCGATGAATATAGCGGGGCCGACGAGCAATTCCAAAGGTTTTGCACAGTCCATATGTAGCGGGATCCAGCTGGGAAAAACCCAGTTTGTGGGTTAATCAGGTCACCCCAGCAGACCCTGTGCTTGTGTCCATTGACCTCTGTCATAATACTGTGATGTTTGTCTCTGGCTGCAAACATACTCACATTGAGCCCCTCGGACAGTCCACACACACACACACACACACACATTCTCATCTCTGTGCTGATTGCCACAGGAGCTAGCATGCGGGCCAGTGTTTGTCTGTCTGCACTCTTCAGTCCACAGAGCAGAGCTTTGATGAATCAGTAGTCTGTACATGCCACACGTACCCCGCTGAAAACACGGGAGACTCCAGTCAGTCACCGAGTGTTTGAAATCCCCCGGGAGGGTTCAAGAGAGGTTCACATACTCTGTCACCCAAAGTCATCTATCAAACTGCACCACAGTACAGCTGAAGCTGCTTCACATCCTGTTTTATTTACTGGGGTTAATTATAAGTCAAAAAGGACGTTAATCAAAGCACACTTACAGAGAGAAGAAAGCATTCACGCAGGACGCATGACAGAGCGCTGCAGAATGTAGCTAAATGCAGGGGGCTAAGAACTTGAACTACTTGTGACCTGACACCTCGCCTTTAAAATGCAGTTTTCATGTCACAAGATGCCAAAACAAATGAAGTGTGAGACGTGACGCTGCGGCCAAAGATTTCAGTCTGACACATGTCTGCATAGACCAGCACGAAATCAAGTGCTTTAAACAATACAAAAAGATTTCCTGTTCAAACAGTAAATGAGATTTTTTTTCTGATTTAGTTAATCATAAGATTATTTATTTGATGTTTAATGAATTGACAGCTCTACCTGTAACTTACTTTTTCATGACTTTTAAAAATGTCTCAGCTTTTAGTGTTTCTACTTTGGGCCAAGCGAGGCTGTGACATCACAGTGGCGGTATGCGTGGCCTCTTGTGTACGGGTAGTTACCAGCAGCCGTGAAAGTGAAGCCCTCATAGGCTCTGTTGTAAATCAGACTCACTTTTCAAAGCACGACATTAGAAGCAGCTGTCAACAATTAGTCCTGTCGGTCTGAGCGCTGAGCCCCTGTGGCAGCGGGGTTCTGAGGTGATGTTTGAACTGGGAACCCTGGACTGTCCGGATTTTATAACCTCAAGGATCCTACCAGAATTTCTTGAGCCAGATGATGGGAGGAAAGCAGGATGTGGCTTTTGAATTAAGATCAAACTGTGTGAGAGGGACAGAGAGAGCGGTCTGCAGTATTATGAATAGAAAGCTTCATCCACTCATGTGTCCTGCCACTTTATTTTCTTTTTTATTTTCAAACCAGAGATTAGTTGTTTTTTTTGTTTGCCAACTGATTTTATCGATACAATCCAATTTTTTTCAAGATTTTGTTGGCTCGGTTCGAAGATATACTGTACGGGGTCTTCTGCACTGTGGTGGTCTTAGCCGTTAGCTTCTTTGCTTCATTAAATTCAGTGTCATTTTGAAGAACTTTGCAGCCTCATAAGTGAATGAGTAAACAAGGTGCAACAGGAAACAGTTCAGTCACTGTTACTGTATTAAGGATAAACGGATGCTTCCTCTGAGACATTAATGTCAGCACACAGCTTGTGTGGGTTTAATGCCGTTTTATCAGTTACGCCTGTTTATGTCATTCATCATTCAATGCAGAACACAGGAAAACAGATGTTGTTTTCTTTATATTTGTGTATAACGTTCATATCTCACGCTCAGCTGCACATTCAGTATGAGAATATACAATTTTTCATGAACTGTTTAACAGTTGGCTTTGGCTTTAAAACATGATAGAAGCTCTTAGTTTCATGTCAGGCAAAGGGGTGGTACAGCATGTCACACTCTTTTGTTCTGTGCTATGTGATTTGCAATCAGCAAACCACTTTTGTTTACTTTTGTGTGTGTGTGTGTGTGTGTGTGTGTGTGTGTGTCTGCTGGTCGTGTATCCAGATCAGCAGATGTGATCTACACAGGCAGGGCCAGCAAACACACAGTCTGTAATCACACACTTGACTTTAGATGTTGTCAGTCAACTCACTTTAGTTCTCTGGCTCTTAAAGAAAAAGCAGAGCTGCTCTGCTCATCAAAACAGCGCTCTTGTTTTAACAGGATCTTTCAGACTCGCCATCCTAAAGATTTATTACTCTGGTTAGTGTTGTGTTGCTGAATGCAGTACTAGTTTAGGCCTCTGTGTAGCGCTATCATATCAGATGTTTGGTACAGCACAGTCAAATATAGAGGTGAGTGCTTATTTCACACCACTGACAGAGCAGAAAACACTCCAGCCTGAATCATGTCACTACTGCTGTCATGATATGAATCGAATTCAGCACAAGCGCTGCAATTACTCTGTAATGAGTCCTGAATGTTATGAATGGCCTCTTAAAAAGCACAAAGCAGTGTTTCCTTTACAGCCTCTGCCTTAAAGATACACACTTTCCATTGCTCGTCTGACAAGACAATAATAATAACCACAACAACAGTAATTTATTATTATTGTTTTTATTGTTGTTGTTAACATTTTATTGTTTTAATTAAATAATCCTTTAATTTTGTGCTTTAGAAACTGATTATATCTTCAGTATGATATTAATACCACAATAGTACTGCTGCTACTACTACTACTAATAATAATAATAGCAAAACAATAATATTTCACTTCAATGTTTATAAAAACTCTACATAATATTGGATGTATAATCCAAATATTTCTTTAAAGGCTTTGATTTGTGTGTGTCTGTGGAGCAGTGATGGTAAAGATCTGACTGAGATCTGCTGTTATTTGGCCTGGTTTGTTGTTTTGTTGGTCTCACTCTCATGTGGAACCATTTGGAGTGAGCTGGTGTGTCTCTATCAGTCAGAGTGAGTCTTGATGATATGCTGGCCTTTCCCACTGTGAGGAAATGTGACACTTCTCATGACCCGAGTCCCTCTGCTGTCCCACAGATTCTGTTTCATGATGCATGCAGCATTCCCCTGAAGTCTCATATAATTCTGTACAACATTAGCTCAGATTTAAGATTTGCATACTGCACTTAAAATGATTCTAGCTAACTTGTAAAAGCAAAACCACAAGTGCCACTGAACAAATGAAAACATTGATATTTTTGTGTTTATAGAATATAATTTTATGGTAGGCAAGCACATGGGTTATATTTGTTACTTTATGGTTAAAACAGCTTGTTGGATATGCATGTTTTTGTCATTCTTAAACTCAACACCAGTAATAATGAAATGTCCAGTTTTAAATGACTTACAGTAGATGCCTTATTTAATGCGGGCCTCTTTCAGTTCTCTAGCAGTCAAAAGCACCTTTATTTTTGGATTTTGGTAATAATTATGAACTTTGGCAGTTCTTTTGGGTTGATGTTGGAAACTCAATACTTTAATTACATTAATGAATTAGAATACAGTCATTGCTTCAAACAGGGTAAGATTATCACTTTGGCGTGTGTTTGGAAACACAGTAGAGCAGTTAAGTTCTAGATAATTGTGATTATTGTAATTTTTTGCTGCTTGGAACATTATTTATTAACAGAGACATCATTTGTCAGTGCAGTTTAACAGGGAATTTTGCTGGGTTTGCTGTGTTTTCACTGTGGTGCTGTGCTGTAGTCATTCTGTTCGTACTGTGTTTTCGTACTCACCTCTTTTAATCTGAATAGATTTCATTGTAATTGTTCAGAATAATATATATAGTATAGAGGATATATTATTATTATTATTATTATTAATTATGTAGAGGACTGTGATTTTAATAATAAAAAAGCAAATAATAATTTAAAACTTTTAAAAAATAATAATAATAACTTTTATTTACATAAAGGTTTTATGTAAATAATTGTGTTATTTGCATTTGTATTATTAAATTCTCAGTTCTCTACATTATTATCAGTGAAATTGGGCAGCTAGAATTTAACCACACAATCAAGATGGGTGGACAATCTCTGAAATCAACCTCTGAAAGCCTGTATGACAACAGACTGAAGCTCTTCTGTAAATCATGTCTGTTCAGAGCAGCGCAGGGTTTCATTCAGGCGTCTCTGAGATGAGACTGCTGTAGAGAATACACTCTTCACTTACCCCTGAGTACATGATCTTGTGACACGCTCCTGATCACAGCCACATGCCCTGAGTCTGCTGACGACTTCCTGTTCATCTTCTCATGCGCCGCTCGTTTGAGGTGAAAGACCCAGAGCTTCCTGGGTAACATGCGACCCATGTGTTTTCAGTAAGGCTGATATCTGAGCCACTGTCACAAACTGCTGCTCTCATGAGCTGTAAATCTGATTTCAGGCTGTTTCTTAGAGGGGACATTTGGCCATTCACTTTAATAAATGTCTTCACATACGTGTGCTTACTGCACCTCTTTAACTGTTATACTGCATTGTGTGATCAGTTAGTTTTGTCATGATGTAATGGCTTGTAATTCACTTGCATCCGCAGTGAAATCAGTACATGGAATGAGGCGAATAGAAAGCATGCTGTTTTTAATGTGGTTCGAAGTCTGCCATCATTACAGTGAAAACAGAGTCTAGTGAGAGTCAGGAAGTTTCATATGTTTCTTCTCATTTAAACAGATGGCAAAGTTTGGGAAAAGCATGTAGTACAACCCCTAAATGAGAAAAACCTCCGCTGTCACTTTCAAAGCTCTCTCATGTACCGCTGGTCGAGGGGAAAACTCTGGGGATTTGCCATTTTCAATGGCAAGCTGGTTTGACCCCACTGTGAGCCTGAAAATAGCAGCGAGGAGATAGAGTCAAAAAGCTCACCAGAAACTGCTGCTGATGACCTTTCCCCCGATGTCTGATTCCTCTGAAAACAGTCTTCTGTGTGATGTGTATTTTCTTTGCAGCATTTGTGTTTTACAATAGTTCTTTTCATTTGTTTTCACTTTGTCCGCACGGATTGCTTTTAATCCGGCACTTTTTGGCCTCTCCATTTGCTTTCCTTTTTTCCATTCCACTGGTAGTGCTCCTCTTATGAGCGTGTGTGTTTTAATAATGATGGCTCCGGGAATTGGCAGAGGCAGACTGGACATGACAGCCTCACTCATCTCTCTGTTCCTGCCTCTCTTCTTAATCCCTGCCTCCTGTGAAACACTCTCTTACAGGAGCGCATCTGGAAATGCTGGACGAGCACTGAAACAGAATATATCAAAGTTTTCCAGAACTGGGAGAGCACAACTTTTCTAGGAATGCAGGAATGCTTCATCAGACCTGACGGGAGTCTGGCAGGTTCTCAGCTCTCACACTAGAGTTGGGAACTGAGATCCGGTCCTGAAACAAGAATCTTCTTTTTTCCAAAGTAATAAATAAATGACTTTTATGTTAACAGGTCTTCACAGAAGACACATGTTACTAAATTACTTTTAAAATATTATTTATTGTTTCAGCTTATTTTCAATCTCACAGTGGAGTCAAACCAGCTCTTAAGAAAATAGTCAGTTGTCAGTTTTTAATATTTAAAACATTTAATTTTAATATATTTTATTAGATTAGTATGTGTTTAGAGCTAATAACTGGATTGCATTCATGCCACTTCTGTGCCACATAAAAAAACGAAAAAAAAAAACCCCGTCAACCGAAGCGTCTGAACAAGGCGTCTGGTTTTTAAGAACATAAAAACCTTGCCTTCTGTGATGTTTTAGTGTGTTTACAGAGTCGAGTTGGGTTTTGATTTAGATAGACACTCTCCTGCTCTGTGCACCCTTTCTTGGAAAGATGTTAAATTCATTAAGATTTTTCTTCCTCTACTTGTTTTTGTCAGCCAGAAGGGCCATTATGGGTTTTCAGGCTGCTTCCTGTTCAAATTCTTTTTCTATTCTACTGCTCTTGCACACAAAAGGTGGCTGAGCTTGGGGTGTAGGGGTTTTGAAATGTGAAGGGCCCTTGAGAGCCGGGCCCTGCGTGGAATGGGGCAGAGGTTTGTGAAATGTCTCCAGCCAAAGCAGACCTTTATCAGGGGACATGAGGCCTAAATGGCCTCTCTTTAGTTAAGCACAAAGGCAGCATTTCTGGGTATTAGAGAGAGACAGAGAGGCTGGCTAATGATCTAAAACCCCTCCAACACTGCGTCACAGCTGCACTCAGTGCTTTTGCCCCCAAATCATCTTTTTGTGTTTCTTTGCTACCGTCTGAATACCCTCTTTCCTGTGATATTACAATAGAAGCAAAGAAAATGTTCGCAGAGATTATTGGGTAGGGCCAAAAATTGTATGTTGAAGGGAAAAAAATAATGGAGTTAGAAAAACAAACACCTATGATTATTATTATGTGTGTGTTGCACATGCACTGTGTGTTGTTTTTGTGTTTTGAAAGCGTGTGAATCTGAGATAAAAAGCAACAAATAAAAAATGCAATTGGATAATTAGTGGATAGTTGTACATAATTCACCTTATTCAATCAAAATTAAGTATGGTATGGGAGGCTGTTACATTGTAAGTTTAATCCCTTCAGAGTAATCACAACTGTTTATTTGAGCAGTGAGAGTTATTCAGGATTTGCATTGATTTATTCACTGGAGCATAAACCTCACACTTCTTTAATGTTTATTCCTTTGTAGCCAAACTGAGCAGTCAAGAATCCTACAATAACTTCATCAATAACAACATGGGCAGCCCGCGTCTGTCTCCACTGCCCAGTTTCACTATGCTGCTCCCTCTGGCACAGATTAAGCAGCCGGTGACCTTAGGCACATCACCAAGCGCACGGGGTGAGTTTCTACACACTCCATCACCTCAGGAGTTTGGTAATATTATAGCACACGTCCTGATTCACAGCACTGTTATTTGCAACAGCACTATTAAACTGAAGGGCAATACAAATCGCTGACATAAACTCATTTTAAACTTGTGATTTTGCTGTTCTCTATGCGTAACCTTACTGTTAACATTACAGAATTGTTTTACATGTTTGTTTACTTATTTTTATACACAGAAAATGTAAGTAAAGAAAATTAAGCATTACTACTCAAAGGCACATGGTTTATTCGGATTTAAAACGGGAATGACCTGACGTGGTGTGTGTTCTGTTTTGACCGCAGTCTTACTGATTGAGACTTTTGCTGCCTGCTGGACGTTTCGTGAGCATAACTGCCTGTTATCTTATATGTTTAATCTTGTACAAAGTAATCAAAGTAATAAGATGTAATTTTTCATCACAGTCAGACGTGTTGAGGTGATTATTGTTCCACAAGCGTTCAGTTAGTTCTCATTTGCCAGAACACTGTTGGAGACACTGTTGGAGATTTGAAACACAGGATAAGTTTGCATGATTTCTGCAGGATTTAATGAAGTGCCATCAAACCGTCAATTTACACAAACATGCAAACCTGTTTTTCTATCTGCGGATGGTTTCTTTCTAATGTAATATGAACACATCAGTAAAGCCTGGATGCCATATCAGTGACTGCAGTACACATTTACATACTGACTAAACATTATTACAATTACAATTGTTTGTTTTTATTCCAATTAAAGATGGGAATGGGAAATTTTGCTAATAAAACACTGACAGGTTGGGTCAGTGACTCTTAAATGGGCAGATGTGGTAGATTTATTTATTAAGGCCCTGCTGTTTGTACGCTTTACAAAAGCAGTCTGGTTTTGATGTGGTGTGAAACAAAAGCACTGAATCTG
The DNA here is from genome assembly GCA_036877525.1 of Chromobotia macracanthus. Lineage (NCBI taxonomy): Eukaryota > Metazoa > Chordata > Actinopteri > Cypriniformes > Botiidae > Chromobotia > Chromobotia macracanthus. The sequence goes on along the minus strand of JAZGTH010000080.1, from coordinate 4,786,658 downwards.
AATATAGTTTGAATCAGTTTGGAGTAGTTTTTGATAGAGTAGAAGATTTGATTAGCATACCTCACATGCTCTCCATCACATTTAAATGGCCTATTTCTACACGCATGTCGAATGGAAGGCTGCGCGTCAGGCTGTTGACATCAGAGGGGTCTCCTGTTCTTTAGCTGCAGTCCCAGTTCAACTCCATCTGTCTATCTCAGAGTCTGTCTTTCTCTTAGCTGAGGCTAGCATATGTGTTGGTCCATAAGGACAGGCCTGTGTTGTGCTCCACTGTCTGTGTGTGTCATCTGTTTTCCTGTACCCTCCTGCCTTTGCTCATATCCTGCTTGCCCATCAACATGCTCAAAACACTCTGCCATTTCCCAGCTGCAGCTCTGAGTGCTGTTGATCAGAGGCTGGAAGGCCTGGCCACCACATGGGAGGTCGCCCACCTTACAAACTGAGCCTCTGTGTTAATGCAATTGGACGTTTGACGTTGCAGCTGAATCAGACTGCTGGCCTGGTGTGGGAGAAAAGCCCCACCCCCTAGAATGTGTGAGAGTTACTGGGCATGCTCAGATCATCTCTGCAGGAGTAGAGCACCATCTGTACCCTGTGTGGGCTGTTGACTTGATTGTTTTTGTGTGTTTCCATGCACAGATGCATTTATACCTGTGTGAACAGATCTGTGTTGTCATGCAGCGTGTAGCAGCTGCTTAACCTGCATTAGTCTAGCCCTGATTTGGTTCACTTTAAGTTGATGAGCTGGCCTGCAACAAACGCGGATCAGACGCTGATGTAGATGCAAATTCTTGGCTGATGCAGATCTTGTGGTCTCTCATACAGAACATACAGTAACATGCATTTTTATATTACTTGTTATGTAGTGGTCACGTATGTTTCAGGCCTTAATTTTATGCTTTTCATTATTAGTTAAACTTCACTTTTGCCTTTTTGTTTTTAATACAAAAGAGGTGGAATTAGGATAGGTGACATTTAGTTTGACAAAAGAAAAACACTTGAGTTTGCCAATAAAAAATATGCAGGATTCAATGTCTGTGTTAAACCATAAGGTTTTGTTTTGAGTCCCGCTCAAACAGTATACTCACTCATATGGATGAGGGTAACAGAGTTGGATGTCTTCTTTTTTTATTACTTTTGGGAAACACTATTGCCCATGTTTACAGTCATCCAATGGTCTGGCTGAAAATCGGAGACCCACTTTGCCTCATCAGCTACTACTGTAACTCTTTAATTGAATTAAAAATAAAAAAAATTAAAAATTAAATTAAAGACAAGCTTTTTAGTTAAACCTACTGAAACATTAGAATGAAGAACTTTATCTTTCTGTTGTCTGTTGAATAAATACCAACAAATACTAACAGTTTATGTTGACAGCTATCTGTATGTTTATTATTTTGACCTTGTCTATAATTGTTTGTGTCAAAAAGTAAACTGTTTGCTCGGTGGAATCAATAATAATGTTTTCCCGTCTATCTCAGTGTATCTGTCATGAAGACCTTACCTCTTTGGGGCTGGATGTTTTTCCATTAAACTCCATGGTGAGTTTTACCAGTTCATTCCCAGCATGCTTTGTCCTGCCTTCCGCAAATGATTGTTCATTCCATCTTTCATTGATTTCCTGTCTTGCTTTTTCAGTTGATTCTGGCATGCTGTGGAAGGAATGAAAGGATGTTTTTTTTATTGTCTTTCTTATGTTCTCTTTCTGTCTGTGGATTTGCTATTTCACTGTACTGCCACATTCTCTATGGCCACAAGCTTTTGTGGATATTTCATTGCTAACCTAGTTTATTTTAAATGAAAAGTTTGCCTGGTAAATAGAACAGCAATGTACGTTTATTAAATAAAAGAGAAACATACAGAATTATAGAACCGTTTGTTGGTGAAGATCTGAGAGTTCAGCCTGTCACTTTTGAGAGTTTATGCTTCAGTGTCATTGAATTCATGGGAGAGAGAAAAGAGTGTGTGTTCTAGCGTTCTGTGTTCTTCACTAAATATTATGTTCTGCTGTGTTAGACAACATCAGAGCTCTGGTCCATCCTGCAGCTGGAAAAACGAGCCATCCCTTCAAAGTGATCACTGCTTTCCTGCTTCATTTTTCCCAAACAAAGAAGACAAGAATTGTTTATGCAAAAATGCCTTCGTGTTCACATTCATGTTGTTGTCATTATGATTTTATTGGCTGACGTTTGGATTAAGGATGGAAAGATGATTGGTAAACAGCACATAGTTCTGGCTGATGCGTCATCAGATGTGTGCAATGCGGCTGCAGTCATTCATCTGCGTGTGTGTAGAGAAACACAGAGGTGCTCTTCATTGGGAAAATACTTTGCAGGTCAGATTATTATTGGAGGTATACATCAGTGTGAGGAAAAACAAACAAAAAGATGCTGCTCAACTCCATATGCTCTCAATCGTAAACATAACACAGTGCTATAACTTGAGCTTAGGCATCTAGTTTTTACATTAGTTGAATTTAAAATATATTTTAAGCTGATTTAAGATGTTCTGTAATTGCAGTCCACAAACTTGAGTATGTGAACATGCGTTTATGCTGACAAATCAGTTTTCATACAGTACAGGACTGACTGAACTGAATACACACAGTTTACACGTGTCATAATTTTTGTCTCTACTGTCTTTTGAAATCAGACACTTACTATTATGAAATATTCTGTCAGATGAGGCCTGAGAGATATAAGCTTGGAAAAATGGACTTCCTCTTTCCTCTTCCACAAGAAATGAATCACATATGCTGCAGTTCATGTGCAGTACTAGAGCTCCTCCAGCTTTTGTTGTGGTGTCCTGAACATACGTTTCATTAGATCTGTTTCCTGTGATCTCAGAGGACGTATGCATTTCAAAGCCTCATCATTAACATGATAAATCTTGACATTTCCTCCTGAATAAGCAGAACAGTTATGTTGAGCACAGAAGTGAGAGACAAATTCCACATTTCATCTGTAACATACAATTGATTAAAATCATTATCTGAACGTAGATTGATGTTTCAATAAATGTGAATTCATTTTTCCATATTGAACTGTGACAGTAAACATTGTTGAATATCCTGTAGTATATGAAACAGACTGTTCAGATTATAGACAGCTGGGAAACACATTTGCTGACGTATCTGTAAGGAAAAGAAAATCAAACACCTACTTCAACAACATCTCAATGAGGTGGAACGCTGGAGATGGAGCAGAACGTTTCTGTTCCTCTCATAGGTTTTGATGTTGGCCATCAGAACGGATTAGTGCAGAGAGAGAGAGAGGGAGAGAGAGAGAGAGGGAGAAAAAGAAGCAAGAAAATGTCAGTGTCAAATGCCACGGTTCGTCTTCTCTTCTTCATCTCCCTAAACGTGTATGTTTCATCATTTATTGATTTTCAGATGCATTTTTTTTGGCAAGCGGCTCACCATGACAATATTTATCTAGAATATTCTGTTCTCTCAGTCACTGAGGAAATTTAGATTACAAAAGAACTCCCCCATCTATCTTTATAGTGCACTTAAATAAGAACATGTTGACCGAGTCATCTTGACCGAAGCCTCTTCAAAGAGATGTTATAGACTTGACCCGCTCCACTGACGGATGAGCGCTCAGCTTTCCTGGAAAGACTCAAGCTATTAGTGATTCTACTGTTGCTTATTCTTAAATATAAATGATGTAATTATGTAAGTCTTTACGCATTTTCTTTAATACAGAATTCCAGCTGACTTGTAATATTAGCTGGAAAACTGTCCTGGAAAGGACTGTATCTCCTTACACTGACAGACAGACAGTGAGAAGTGCAGTTACTCTGGCCAAGAGATAAACTGACAAATCGTTCATATGTGTCCATCAGCGAACACAGCACAGAAAACATTTAGTTATTCAGCCCAATCTGCATCTAACACCAATAAACATATGCCTGTATCTCTCCCAGCACTTATGTGCATTCCCCTTTTTATCTTCAGTCGTTGCCAGCCAACAACCCTCGTCTGGTGTCGGCTGAACAAAGATGTCAGCATCACCCCTCATCCTCAGTGTAATTTATGAGGTGGTGACAGTTTTAAAGGAAGTTACGAGTGAGAGTGCAGCTACGCAACAGGTCACTCAACACCTGTTAGTGTAACACAATGCTGAAGAGTCCCGGGTCAAACACTGGACAATCCATCTGTATTAGCTCTCAGTCCAGACTCCATGCTTTAGATACCATCATTACATGATTATGTGTTCCTCTGAAGATCTCATGAAATGACGAGACTTACTGTATTAAAGGCTTTGTTTTATGTTTTTATGTGCATGTAATATAAATGTGTGATGTATTATGCTCAGTGTTTCCAGTATCATGTTATTGTTTTGTTTGTGGATGTAAAATATCTGGATGAGATATTCATGTGCAGTGAATTGTGTCTTAATTCTCATCCCAGCTTTGTGTCTTCTCTTGTCACTGATTTTATTTTCTTCTGTTGTTTTACTCTGAGCGTTATATTCCCCCAAAACAGACTGTAGATCTCTCACTCACTCACTCATTTGTCTGTTTTTATAGCAAAGCCAGGTCTCCTCCTCAGATCAAGTCCAGTAAGTCCAGTGGTGGGGAGTTCTGTGTGGCTGCAGTCTTCGCCTCCCTTTGTTCCTGGGTCATCACCAACTCCAACATAAAGGGAGAGAAAGGTCAGATGCTGCTTAGAACCCTAAATACATGAAGCATCTTATTTTGGACATAATGTGATGCAGTATACATCTGTGTTATTCCACCCCCAAACTGACACTGCTGGTTGAGTCACACTGTGGGCCTGTATCACTGACCTCAACAGGTTAGAAACCATTATTTTACTCTGTAATAACTTCTTGTCTTTTCTGTCAGATCAGTCTCGCCAGGCGGTCATTAAATCACTCTACATCCTGAGTTGCTATGGAAAACTGGTGGAGCACGTGCTGGAGCCTCGACCAATCAGCACGGTGCAAAAGATAGGCGACGACACGCCCCTCAAGTTAAACACCTGTCCAACAGCCTAGCAAGGTCCTGCCCTGGGGTTTTATCACACTACACCTGTTCACCTGCTCTCATACTTCACCTTCAGAGAGACAGAAGCACCTGACACAATCTGCTGTAATCATTTAAATAAAACAGACCCGAGTTTGCGACGAGCACATGAAAACAGACAGAATATGCAGGGCTTGCTCTTTGAACAGCTTTCTGATCTAATTGTAATGTTGAATGATTGTATGTACTGAGCTGTACAGCCCGTGCTGTTCACATGAGAGCAGAAATAGAAGGTTCACCAGACAGCAGGAGCTGAGCTCATTATATTATAGCTGGAGACTGTTGTGGACATCTGGCCCTTTGTTATGTGCTTCCTAAATTGATTTCTGTGTTTGTTTGGAGTAGGACACCACAGTGGAATGAGCTGCAACCACCTTTCAACAGCAACCACCCCTTGCTGCTGGAATCGTGCAGTACTGTCAGTGTACTGCGTGTGTGTGTGTATGCGTACATGAGCTCATTAAAGGTTTACTGTAACAGCATGTCCTGATTAATACTGTCTGTCTCACTGGAGACTGTTTTTAACGTTATTGGTGCTGCATGCTGTGCAGGTCCCTTTAAAAGATTTTACTTTTTAAAGACACACCACAACACAAAAAAATATGCACCTCAAACTCACAACCTCTCTCAGCCTCTCGCAACATTTTTTGTAAAGGTCACAGGAAAAGAATCTCACAGTTGTGTTTTACAAAGTGTTTTTCTGTCTCCAGTGGTGTCGTGAACTGAGGCTTTGTCATGCTGCAGTATGCCCCTGCCCGAAACTCATCATGGTGGCAAATTAACTAGCGTTTTTGTTAAACCAATTAGTGGGGTTTAAACCTGTGTAATTGAATAATAAGTGTAGAGAGAAAGGGAGCACTGTGGGTTGAGATAAGAAAGGCGGGAGAACTCGAGAGAGAAGACTCACAGATGACTACACATGTAATATATCTTGAATAAGTGAACATTGTTGAACTAGCCGGATAATCATAAACATTTATGAGTAATTAGCTTTTCCTCAGCTTGGTAGCTTGGTTCCTCAGGCCAAATGGGTAGATTATTCTCAGAGTTGGATTAATTAATATAATTTAAAAGAGATCTGTCACAGCCGATCATGCAGTGGTGCAGGAGAGCATGCGCATACTTGTGATGTTTGTCTGAGAGGGGCGGGGCTTTTGCCAACTCCTGCAGGCCTTTGATTGTTTGATTGACGGATCTTGTCTTCTAGATTGGATGACCCAGCTGATTAAAAATGCAGCATGCGGACAGTAGGTTTAGAGGAGCTGGAGACTGCACGACTGCTGATAAAAAGCAACCGTGGCGCCACTCCCGGGTCACTATCTCCAGCTGTCCATCTACCCAGGCTTCAGCAGCTGAGAGGGGAGACACTGCTGATGATACCCAGATAAAGGGCAGATAACAGGGATACATCAGGCCTGCGATGCTCCTTCAGCGCAGGTCACAGCACTTGGGGAATCCTCAGCATGTGATATTAGCTGCTATTTAGCACATTGGTGTTTGAGTGTCTGAGAGCTCTCTAATGAATGAGACTGGATTTCTTAAGGAAAGGTGTGAGTGTTTCATTCGTCGCTGCAGGAACATAAAGCCTGCTCTAAATGAGCTACAGTAACAACAACATCAGGGACAACAGAAGCCAGGCAGAGCTTGACTGTGGTTGAGAGGTTACATGATCCGGCTCTGTTCAGACCCGCCAGAGGTCAGTTAAGTCACTCTGCGATGTATGTCTGCATAATGGAGCTGTGGTTGATGCTGTGGTTGCTGTGAGGGGGACTGAGAGCATATTTCCCCTTCAAACAGAGGTGTAAGTGTATCTGTTATAAACTCATCAAGTGTGTCTAGTGTTTGTCTGTGAGACAGAAAGAAAGAAGAGAAAAACGGGTCATGTGTGTGTTCCAGATGAAAGCCAACTTCATTAGACAACTTCATTACTCACTGCTGTATTATGTACATCAGTAACAAAAGTGTGTGGGAGGGAAACCACTGATTGTGAACACTGGTTCCTGTGTAGTGAAGCCTCCAAGAGATGCATCTGTCTTTACTGTTGACAGCTTCATGCTCTCTTTATCTGTCTGTCTCTCTCTTGCTTGGTCTCTCTCTCTCACACACACATAACCAAACATTCAGTTTTACTGGTTTTACAGCCGCAAAATGCTAATTACAAATTAGGTGATTTGCAAATGCTTTTATGCTTACTACAGAGGCAGTCGGCAAAATTCTCTCTCTGTGTCTCTCTCTGCAGTGGTACCTCCTGGCAGTCCCGGGCCCATCACCCGACACGGACAGCCCATGACAGCCTGGCTTCTGATCACAGTGGTCAGGAGGATGAGGAGTGACTCTCACAGGTAAGTTAACCCTACTGTCTCCTTCCATGTATGTTTTATGATACATTATTCTGGTTTATGCAGATGCAGTGTTCACTGCACACATGCCCAGCAATCCTTGCTTGGCCCGCAGCATCTCTTAAACCTTAAGGTTTTTAATGCGAGCGCATTAGCGACAGCATGCATGTCCTGCCAGCCTGTAATAACATCATTAACACATGCAGCCGTGGCTATTAGCTAAACACAGGCTAAACTCATGCTGACATATTTTCAGACAATCAGATCATTCTGTTAGTTGGTGTTCTGCTTCACTTTAAAATATGACACATAATGACAGTCAGTTGTGTTGTTAATACTGTGTGATGTTGTCTATGAGTGCTGAGCTGTATGTGATGTGTTTGTAGGTGGAGATTGTGACTCACACTGGTCCTCACAGAAGACTGTGGATGGGTCCTCAGTTTCAGTTCAAGATCCACCTGTCCGGACAGACCACAGTCATCTCCTCCAGCTCCTCTGTCCTGCAGTCCCAGACCCCAGTGACCCCCAGCAGCTCCTGCTGGACTTTGACACTGATGACCTGGCCCTGCACAGCCTGAGGTGTCCATGACAAAACACACACATTCACACTGAATTCACTGCAAGCAAACTCACACTGACCTCTACCGTATAAAAGTATAAAGCTGAATGAGAGTCTATGGGTTTCTCTCATGCTGGTGTTGCAGGATCCAGCCGGTCCGCTCCAAGCCCGTCAGCATGCCTGGCTCCTCTCTCCTGCTGACCGACCGCAGAGGCCAGTCTGCAGTCACAGACGCTGGCTCAGGTAAAACCACTGATTAATGCTCTGCTTTCTCAACAGATACAGTTACCAATGAGATATATACAGTTAAAAGATTCATATTTTCTTTTTGAATCAGTGGAATGTTCTCTATGTGCTTAAACCTGCTTGATTAATAAACATCTGTCGAGTTTTAGTCCATCAGAATGCTTGTGTTCTTTGCTGTAGACTAGATGGATGTTTAAAAGAACTTTGATTCTTCATATTTATATAACAGAAATAAGCAGAATGTTTCTAAAGAACATATTATTTGAGCTTGTGTATGGGGATGTACAGTCCAGTTGTGTATATGGGTATATACAGTCCAGTTGTGTGTTTGGAGATGTACAGTCCAGTTGTGTATATGGGGATGTACAGACCATTGTGATGTTTTGGGCTAGCATTAGCTGCGTCTCACTGTCAGTATTTCTCATCTGTAAGATAGCTCTGACTCTCAGCGGCATCTTCAAACATACCTGCTGTTCTTTTGTATCTAGCCAGCTCCTGTCAGGAAAACTGTCTCATCAGCATAAGCGTCACCTCAAAAAGAAAGTAACCATCTTCATCACCCTCTCTTTCTCTCTACTCGTCTGGAGAAGAGCTCCAGGAGTCGGTTTTATAGATGCTTATCAGTCTGGGTGATTGCTCAGCTCTCAGGGTTTGTAGCAGTGTGGCGCCTTCTCTTATCAGAGCTCATCACTTTGTCTTTGTTCCTTCTAAAGGATGCACAGCCCTGTTTGTCCCGCAGAGCACAGATGTGTTTCCTCTGCCGGGATCTCCCTCTTCTGCTGTCCCTTTTCACTTTGAGATGTCCTGAAAGACCTGATACCATCTAGCAAGACAGTGTCTCTTTCTCTCTTAGGCTCTGTTTAGGCCACAGGACACAAAATTGGCCCCTTTTTTCTCTCTTAATAAATGTCTGTATTTATAGATTAAAAACTTAATCTTTATGTTAATAGTCTTTAAATTTTCTTGCTTTCTTGCACATGAAATAGTGTGCTCTGTGTATATATACACTTTTACATGGCTATATAGGCAGCGGTTTGAAACGTTGTATTGTTCCTCTTTTGTTGTACTTGTATCAGTTGTGTATAAAGTTTCCTGTGTGCGTTTCATGAGGATTACTGTTTGTATGCCTAAGAGCCAGTGTCTCAGCTTTCCAAATTCAATCAAACATGTGGTCGGCATTATCAATAAACCTGTCTGGTCTCTATACCAAACTAGTCTATACAGCACTTTGTGTGAGGCAAGACAAAAGCCACATGATCTATCTGAACCGATGAGAAAGCGGGCAGGAACACAGGTCACTTTTGATTGTGTTTTATTATGACTCAGTGGTAGAAACGCATTATCATTTGTTCAGTGGGAGCACTTTCCTGTGTGTGGCGTAGCGGCAGCGATCTGCCCGAGATCGGGAGATGAGTGGGCGACAATGCACAGAAGATGCAGGCGTGTTGTGAGTGTGCTATTGCGTCTTGGAAAAAGCTTTGCTGATAGCTGAAAACGTGTCTTATGATGTATCAGAGGTGAAGGCACATGTTTTTGTTTGTGCTCTTCTGTGTGTTTGTTGTTGTTATGGTGGTTTGAATTTTGTACTCACAAAGCACCATAAATATGACATTGTACTTAAGACTTAATACTGTTTTTGGTTAAATATTTTCATCAGACATTTATCAAAATATTATTATTATTTCAAGTATTCATAACTGGACTGAAATATTGTAACATTTCATTTAAACATTTGTAATTGCATTTAGCATTTTCAACACCTTTAACACTGTGTTCTGTGAACCTGATGGTCATTATCACATTGTGACTATAAAAGTGCCCTCATAGATGCTTATTGCCACCCCGGTGTGGCTGCCCTGTGTTTCTATCTACTGTTCTCAGAGAGGTGAAGGATGTGTGTGTATGTGTGTGTGTGTGTGTGTTAAAACAAAGGCATCTGTGTGTCGTTCAGTGTAGTATAGTGAACTCCTCTGTGCTGGTTATGCCTTCAGGGTAGTGAGTTAGGCCTGAGCGCTCCCTGGTTTCCTCTCCCAGCATGACTGAGCGCTCGGAGAGCAGGCACCTGTGTGCAGCAGTAACAGATCCTCACTCGTGCTCTGTAATTACCTGGATGGGTATAAAGGTGGTTTGTTGTTGAAGATACTGCTCACATTCAGGTCAGAAGGATCCTGACGCAGCTCACATGATCTCCTCTGACAATGAGAGTTGTTTGTGAGCTGCCTGTAGATCGGGGGACAGTTCCATCTCTTTCAATAGACCCCGGGTCCTGGACTCCGTGTCCGCCACACTCACTGATTCTATTCTTCTGGCTCTGACCTGGAAGTCCCCAGCACAATACAAAGAGTGCTGCAGAGGCTTGGTCAGATCTGACAAGATGACATTGTTATCATCAACCTACAGTCTGAAAATCATAGACCCAACACCCTTATCTCCGCTGTCATCTCTTCCCCTCCCTCTCTCTCTCTTTCAATTTCATTTTAAAAGTAGAGAGAACAGGTTGGATTCTTCAGTAAGGTTTTTTAAAGTACTCTTAGGTGCCTTCTATCCAAAATTATTACAGACTTGTTGTCTTGCATGTGCAGCACTCATATTTTCTGCAGAAAATGTAAAAATCATTATGACCCTATATATAACTGAGGGCAGCTTTGTGAGAGTGTGTGTGTATATGTGTTTGTGTATATGTGTGTGTGAGTGTGTGCGGATTGAGCTGCTGCTGTTGAAGGCTGATTGGGGGTGTTGACAGATGTGAGAGGGGAGTTCCTCTTCTGGAGATAAGGTCATGTGACATGCTCAGATTGTCCTCTGCAGGTGTGGAGGTGAGCTGCTGCGGGTCATTTCCTGTGCAAATGAGTTTCAGTGTGGGAAGATGAGTTCAGCTCACCTGCCCACAGAGCCATCCTTTGTGTATATTCATTTAGTGTCCAGATTAACCCCGCCTGCAGGAAACCATATCCAGAGTGGTGAGGAGCCTCTCTCTCTCCCTGTGGAAAGCCTCTGTTTGCCAGTTATTTTCTTAACATGGATGACATGTTTAAATTCTAAACAACTGCTTTAAGAACAAGCTACACATACTCCATCCTCAGCACCCCCACACACGGTTTGGTAGTCAGGCCTTCCTTGTTTACTGATGTGAAATCAGACCCGACAACTCAAATTATAAATTTATTATAAGCTTACAATTGTAAATCAGGGTAAGGTAAGGAGATACTATTGTTCATTTTTAGCCAGAAAGTAACAGATGCAGCTTTAAACTCACCTGTTGTGCTATAAAACTGGCAGAAAATCCTATATGCCTCAACTGAACCATAGGTATCAGAATGTTACAGAGACTTGATCGTCAGTCTTTTGACTTTTTGGCTAGTAAGCAGTCACCTCCAGCAGTCTGAGTATCCTAGCAGTTTATTAAATACTCTTTCTGTCCTTTTCTCTGTTCCCCCATTTTTCTGTTCTGTGTTTGCATGTCATGCTAGTTTGTTTAGTAGAAACGTGAGGTTTGCTATCCGCTGATGTGTAGAGTTCAGAAGCCTCTGTGCCTCCCCTTCTCTTGGGAATGTTATCAGTAGAACAGGAAGCACAAGTTATCACATTTGTGGTCCGCGTGGCTTTAGAAGAATCCATTAATTTGACGACAGCAGCATAGGACCAGATGTGAAAATCTTGCTCTATTTGAACTTATCGTAGTATAAGTTCAGCCCAGATCTTATCGTAGTAACTTACACCTCATTGTCTCAGTACAGGGCTGGAAAGCATTGTTTCCAGATCATTCTAATGGATTTGTTTCCTACCCTTCTTGTTTCTAGAGAATGTAAACTTGTGTGAAATTATGAAACATTTCCTCCGGCTCTCTGAAACAGACTCTGCATGTGGACTGTCCTCACCTCTGTGCACCCCCATGTGTAATGCCACTCAAAAAGCGTCCCTCCTCGGGCCAAAGAGCTCGCTGCCAGCTACGTCCATGCTCCCAGAATTCCTGGGCACATCACAGACAACTGTCTCTGCATGTGCCGGCTCTCCAGAGGGACTGAGGTCAAACAAATGCACCTCACTCATTAGATTCACTACTGTGCCAGTATTCGACCCAGTCTGTTGCATTTCACTCTGCCAGCCATAACACAGTCACACGGGAGCGGAAATGTATTCAGGAGCACTGAAACACGCAAAGCAGTTTTTCCAAGAAACATGTGTTTCCAATGAATTCCCCAAACTGCTCGCATGTAAAGTGGTGCATGTAAAGCGTACAGAATAATTTATTCAGCTCTGGATAGACTTGTCATATTAATTAGAGCCCCGTCAAGAAAAGCTGGATGGCAGGTTGGAGTCACCTCAGTTGGTTTTGGAAGACTTAAGACGAGAGCGCACGCTTTCTGTTTCCTGACTTGTGGAAATGGTTTCGCAGTCAACACTCAGTCTGGACCATGTCCTCCACTCCTGCACAAACAGTCCCAGTGAAGTTCTCAGGGCCGGAGAGCACAAGCATTAATGTGAACCCAATAGCAGTGCAAGTGTGCTAGTGCTCTTCATGAACTGCTGTTCATTCTGTCATGCAGACAACACGTGCTTCAGTTCTTGGGGAACTAACACTTTTAAAAAACAATGCATAGCTTGAATGCACTGTAATTCACTTCTGTCAATATTTCTTATTTCATTATTAATATCTTTATTAATAATTTTTGTTGTTATATATTATAAGTATTCATATTTTTCTGCATTTTAAAAAAATAGTAAGCCCACATATAAATTGTGTGTAAGTTGTGAGGTTGTGAAAACTGAGACAAAGTCAAGTGACCAGAACAGTTGTGAATTCAGCTACAAGTATGTATAATGATGATTCTGATTCTGTTTCAATTTCAGCAGCACAACATGAGTTAACTTGACGACATTAATGTGTCGCCCTGCCCGCTGTTTTAGTTTTAGCTCTGTTTGTGCATCTGTTTGTGCTTGTGCAGACACTGTCACGAGGGGAACACATCATCCAGGCTTGCTGACAATGTCTTGTACTGACCCCAGAAATATTTCCACAGAGTTTTGGTTGTGAATTCTAATGAACAGAACGATTTGAATAAAGCATTTTGAATTATTTTAATAAATTAGCTCCACATGTTCCTTTCTCCTCCTCACATCCTTCATGGAATCACTCGTGTGAACACCAAAAACACGTGTTTTTTCTGTCGTGCCGCTGTAAGGATGAGTGTGTATGTCTCCCAGGAGAGAGATCATTCCTGCGTGTAGTTTTGGAGGAGGCAAAACATGCTCATTTCTTATAATCCAAAGAACATCAGGTCACAGATGGATTAATGTCTCTGAAAGTGTGTGCTTTTTTTGTCCAGGGGTGAGAAACGTCCTGCTTTGCAGGGAAGGAAAATCAGGATACAATTTTGCACTTAAGGAGACTAAACGATTTCCTTCACACTGATGATTTCTGCTGGGAAATGTGTCCGCGCTCTGGACACATTTTTTTCAAAATTACATCCAGGGAATCTTAATGTAGCATTTCTTTACTTGGACTTGTTAGCAACACCCTAGAAACCATCTATAACATTCTACAACAAGCTGCCTAGCAACAAACCACAACCCCATAGCAACACCCTGTCATCCAAAAAGATCTCTCTCCCAGTTATGATTATATTATCTATTATTACATTTTTTATTATTTTGTTTTTCTATTCAGCACTATTAAGTGGCGAGCAGTATGTGACCCGTCTCTGCTGAGGGGTCAATTGGTGATTGCTGATGTTGTCTGTTCTAAACACATGTTTAGTCCCTCAGAAGGTTTGGTAACCATTAAGTTACTTCCTAAGTCAGTTCCGGAGTCAAGCCTCTGTGGACCAGGCATGAGTGTGTCTGCGTGTGTTTATGAGCGTGTTTGTTTTTCCTCTTTGATTTGTGTTTGTCTACCTGCTGTTTGTAGGTACACATATGCTGAATACATTCTTCTGTGTATGTTTTATGTGATTATAGGACAAGTTTGTCTGGCTGCCTGATTCTTCTCACATGGAGTAGGTGAATATGCATCTGGCATCCGTTTGAGACCCAGCACGGTTCACGCAATCCCATCCCAGACAGGAAGTTCCATGCTAAGCTCTGTTATGATAGCAGATCATCTAATAAGAGGAAGAGCAGTGAATTTCTCATGTGCGCAAAGCCGCTGAGTCTGTTCGTACCATCACCTCAGGGCCCAGCAGCCCGGCAGGAAATAAAATAATTATTTAGCTTATGGCAGATGAGCAGTAGGAAAAAAGGGAGTGTTTCAAAGAGTGTGTGTATGTGTATGCTCTGCTGCTCCTTATCAGTGATCCAACCCCTGTTGCAGCTGAATGGGTGAGATGGCCTGAGGCTCAGTGCTATGAAATAAGAAAGACTGTGTGTTATTAGAGGGGTGATTAGATGGCTGCTTTGGCTCCAGGGTTATAATGGCCTCTGGACTGAACAGACTGGCTGCTTGTTTCCTGTCTGCCCACAGCGCTTTACTTCAATCTGCTTATGGAACCAGTGAGCAGTCACAAGGGGAGTGTGTGTGTTTGTGTGTGTTCGCATGAGTAAATGTGTGAGTGCTCCAGCAGTGTGAACCGGTGAGGTGTGGTGAGACAGTGTTAACCCAGTTCAGTTTAAGTGTTCTTTGGAGAGGACAATACTGTGGAAATATTCCAATAATTTATTTCTTATGGCACTGTTGGAATTGTGGATGCTCCAGCCTCAGTTGTTAACAGCCCTCACACAGGGCACAAGTTAACCTCTCTGAACAGTAAACCTCTCATCTGTGCAGTTGTCTTGTAATTTCTTACCACGCTGAACCTCAAGAAAACATTTCCTCTTCACACGATCACACCACTGTCAGCTGTCTCAGTGTCTTTCTCATATTGATAAAGATGATGATATTAGATGATCAAGTTTATTCACATGAATGAGTATGTTGACACCCCTAAAATGCAAAAATTTTAACATGGACTGCAGCTGCAGCTATTTTTACAGAACAATAACAGACAGACGTTAGCAATTATACCTCTGACATCTATCTGCTCTATACATGCGCTGTTCTGTGCTTACTCGATTAGCGTATAGCTCTTTCTCTCTCTCTCACCCAGCAACAGGTTTCTAATGTAGCATGGAGAATGAATGAGTCCCGAGGCACAAATTCAGGACACAGGTGACATTTACGCTCGCTCACCTCCCATTTGAAACTCCTGTCATCTGTGTTGTTTTGTGTTTGCCAAGTTTGTGTCTGGTTTTACTGCACTGTTTCCACATGTTCAAAATGAACAACGCCTGCATTTCCCGTTGATGGGTGAGATGTGGAAGGCCTGTGTTGAGAAATGTTTTGAGAGTCTGCTAAGAACAAAACAAATATATACCGTGAACAAATTTCAAACACGAATATGCAAAGAACAAAATTGTTTTTCTATATGGTGTAACCAGTCGTGTTTTAAATGGAGCGTAGCAGCCAGCTCTTTCTTTCTCTCTTTCTCTCTCTCTCACTCTCTCTCGCTCTCTCTATTTATTAATACCTTGCATTTACTCCAGAATTTCTTTCGGTTTCCTTAAACCCAAACCATGATTGCAAAAGGGTTTGAAAAGCTTTATGGAGCTGGAAGAATAACACACTGGTTTAAAAAAGGAGAGTGAGCGAGTTGACATGAAAAGCCACAATTAGCTCATTAGTTTTGCTTGAAGTTTAGAGACCACATGAAATGAAAGGAAAACTCTGTGCTCAGTGTTTTCTAGAAGGCTGGGTTCATAGGAAGGGCTTGTCAAGTAAAAATCAAACAGTATGACTGTCTCTAAATAATTGTTATAGGTGTTGTCTGTTTTTCTCATTGGTGTTGTTTGCATTCGTCTTGCTTTGTTTTACAGCAAACTCATGATGTCACATTATTTGCTTCACATGAGCTGTTTTCCTCTTAAAATTACAAACACGCACAGTCAGGCTCAGCTCATCCACATAGGATGATTGCCAGAAAAGGGTCATATAATTTTTTTGGTGAGAAGAAAGAATAATTATGAAATTGTTTCATTTTCTTCTACAGTGTTCATCCAGTATGTCTCTATTCATTTTTCTCCATACTTCGTTTCCCTGTGCTTATTCTATTGGCCAGTCCATTGTGGTTATTTCTACAATCAGCCCTGTCCCGCAGTCTAATTTCAGTCCCCTCCTCACTGGACTGAAGAACGTCCAGCTTTAATCACAAAGTAATGATTCATGTGCCCGGGGCGATGGTAGGCTGCTTTGTTATTGCTAGTGTGTGTGTGTGTAATTTGCAGAACGGCCTGAGTCAATGGGAGTTTGCTTTGTGCATGGAAGATCAAAACACACACTTGATGAATGTGAGAGCAGAGGCTGGCAGAGGAAGGAATTTCCTCCGATCCAGCTCTGATTCACTGATCAGGGTTGTTCTCAGTTTATTCAGTTCTTCTGAGACGTTTTTCCTGGGTAAGCAGCACTCAAGAACACAATGCATGTGCCCGCACACACTCGCATGCAGCAGCCCACTGTGATGAACTGAAGTTTTCACCTGCTTTTGGACGGTCTTCAGCTGTTGAAGGGTACATTCTGATTAGTGAGCGTGTCGTGGTTTATTAGTTAGTTACAATGTTTCTCAAAGTCTGAGACATTCTGAATTGATTAATAGTTTATGGATAACTTGAACCTGATGCTCACTCCCACCACAGAGAAGTCATCCACATGATGTCATCATTGACACATGATGTGCTCAACCTTTTCACCCATCCGTGACTGGAGAGACGGAGGTGTGGAGGGACAGCTGGTGTGGAGATGCTGGGGAAGTGCAGAGCATCTGGTCATGTCTTCAGGACTTGATCAGATCTTAAGTGTAAACTCTTGTCATCTCTTGTATGGCCGAGCCTCGGGTAACTGAGAAAGAGAGGAAACCTTCTGTATGTCTTGAGCGTAATTTGTTCAGCTTGTGCAACACATTCTCATTAGTGTGTAAACCTAATGCAACATACACGCTGTTAACACGTGCAGCAAGCCGTGTGGTCCTGTTGTGTCACTGTACAGAAATGAATCAGTAATGAAATAAATGCAGCTGTTCAGTCTTCAGATCTCCTGCACATTGACAACTAGAATTCATGCCTGTTTGTACGTTGTGCACAGTTTTGCAGAAATGCAAAGAAATGTTTCTAGCATCCCCTGTCCCCCCACGTTTATTTAATAAACACACTACTGTGCAAACATTTAGAGCTGCTTGACTGAAGAGCCCCCCTTAATGGTAAAAATCTTTGCTTAAATGCTTGAAATAAGTTTTGTATAATCTTTACATTTTTTTCATTACAAAACAAATTTTATTTTAAAAAGCTTTTTTGAAATTAATGACCTGTACTAAATAATGGCAATATTTAAATAATATTAAATCTGTAAAATAATATTATTTATATACAGAAGATTTATCTATTTTTTTTAGTCACAAGATCATTTCCATAGTTACATTCATTTATTATGCTAAAAAACATGACTGAAGAAGTTAAGTGACCCAGAACTTTACATTTCAGCTCATTGTACTTTATTTAAATCCATTCTGCAGAATCTCCACCAAAATCAGTGCAGAACATGTGGAAAACTCGCATGTCCACGAGTCACTTTTATCTCAACAGAGCTCTGATAGGATGAGAGGATGGAAACAGAATGTTATCAGCTTGAGCTGCTGTGGAGAAGCACATGCTGTTTAAAACATCAGATCTCTGATCTTCCTGCAGGCACATGCTCAAAGGGGAAGTTGTTTTAAGTGCGGAAATGACTTAACTTGATTTAACTAACAGCTTCCACATAGTCTTCTGTTTAAGATGCCAAGCTGGCTTAATGCACTGGACTCAAATCAAACCCAGAGTCATGTACTGTACTGTAAAGAGAGCACTGTGTTCAGAATGCCTGCTGCACTGCATTTCAGTTTCATGTACTGACAGATTCTCTGTGTGTTGAAGCTTTTTCCCATTCTCCTTTGATTTGATTTGAGTCTCTAGAGCCACAAATGCCTCTTTCATCTTCCCTGGGAAATTATGGCTGAAGCAACGCATGACTGATGCGTTACATGAGAATGTTGTGCATGCACTGTGATTATTGTTTTAATATTAAAAACATCCACTCGTTGTTTTCCAGTTAAGTAAGATGGTGCAGTTAACTGCACCATCAGAGCTCCCTGGCAAAGGGTCTGACCTCAGAGACAAAGTTTCGCCAGAGATCTCTTGAGGAAATCTGCTTCCCTCAGGAGCAGAAGCATAGAAAGTTGAGACAGTTTTTCTCTCTCGAGTCACATCTGTATGATGTCTTGGCAAGGACATTGACTGTACCTGACCAACCCTGATCTTGTGTATCACAGCCAGGTTTCAGTGACAGAATTAAACACATACTTGCCTTGTGTTTTTTTGTTCCCATCATGCTTTGCTTTAAAGGTTACGTGAATGATCTGTGTCAGGATTCTCTCTCTGGTGTTAACGTACAGCTTCCGTTGTTAATGTATTTACCGGACGGGATATGTGGGATATAGTGACGGTATGACTTTAAGTTAATATTACAGCCTCTTGACAGGTCCATGAGAGTTAATCCATTAAACAGCTAAGCATTATTTTTTTCCCAGTGTGCATTGCTTTCTCCCACACCACTCAGACTCAAGAATGATGGAACAACTTAAACTGTCCACGCAACATTAAATGTGTTTTCTTTACATTCTTCCTTTGTTTTTGTTTTTCTGCAGGTGTATCATAGAGGATAATCTATTATTATTTTTGCCCCTCTTTTTAAGCATGCACCTCCACTGGATCACTCCTCCCCTTTCATACTCATTTCCTCCCTTCATTTCTTAATTGATTTGTCATTGTTGTGTCTGAGAGTGAAGAAGAGATGAGAGGAGTGGAGAGTTGGAGGGCCGCGCTCCAGTGCGTCACCCCCCTGTCACCGGTGCTGTGCAAAATGTGGATCACAGACTAATTCACAAATGGAATCGGGACTTTATTTATTTTCTGGAAAACTGCACTTCTGAATGGATTTACAAATGGTAAAACTCGCTTAACAGAACTAATAGACACTTATTTGTAGCTGAAAGCAGTAAGCCAAAATACTTAACCAACAAGCTTTTCAAGGGCAGCGAGTGTATAGAATTGTGGGTGAGTAAATTTTTTTTTCTTTTTTGCAAGTTTTTTTGTAAAATTCTGCATACACAGATTATGTAAGGCCCTACCACAATATAACACAAGTGCCCCTCCTGCCAGAAGATTTTAACTGAATGGGAGTCTTAACATGGCCTCAGGGACAGAGTCACACATGTCACTGAATTGTGGGCCATGATGTTAACACGCTAAGAGTGTTCAGGTGCTGCACATCCTGATTTCACTGTGTTCACACATGTGCTTAATAGGATCAGAAATAAATCCAGGTTTATTCATAAACGAGGTGATCTGATTCCAGATAAAGCACAAGAGAGACAGGCCTGCAGGGTGACGCCTGATATCATCCTATAAGATCTGTTCATTAGCTTTTCTAATCTGCTAACATTTATCACCTGGAGCATCAATGAGTGCCAAACACCCACTGCCAAATAAACTAACAAGTCTTCTAAATAATTTTTAATTTTATTAATAAATATGCCGTAAACGCTCCACTCAAGCTTGTAATGCAGTAAATGCAGGATTTGCTGTTCCAGTACAGCTGCTCAGTATTGTAGAGATACCTAACTGTTTGTCTGCACTGTTGAATGTTGGTATTTGCCATGTGTTCTTTGCTGCAGTCTTGTGTATATGTAGTGTCTGTCTGGAAAAGACAAATAAAAAAATTGAAATATTTCATATTAATATGCTATAAATATGCTCAATATGCTATAAATATGCTCATAAATATGCTCAAAATTGTTTGATGTTTCTGCTTTTGTGCCCCAGCTATCCGTTTATCTCAACTTGTTTGGAGTTCACAGTTGTTTTGTAAATGCCAGCATGCTGGAGCAATGCCCTGCAGCTTTGGAATAGTCTGTAGACATAACCTGTGTCTAACAGACTGCACTGACTGTGTGCACCCGTGTGTAAGATTTGCACAGCAATAGGGTGGAGAGGTGGGACGCGTTTGTGTGCATTTGAATCTATTTGTTTTAATGAGTCCTGGTATGTTACTTGTCTGGCTATTGAAACGCTGTTCTTTCTCTAAGAAATCTTTCTCATTCTCTTGGTAGACTCTTGGTCTCTTGGTACCATTGTTAATGCAACAGTTTTATAACTTCATGGAAATGAAGAGTGACACACTGTACTGTCAAAATACATTTCTGTTAGTGTAGCATCACCCCAGCATTCCTTATGTGACGTAGCATCACACAAACACCCTCTTAAACCTAATAAATCTTTATTTGCATGTCTAACAGGAATAATTGTGTACAGGGTTAAGTACAATGACTGTTTAGACTATGTAACTGTACTCAGTGGTGCTCTGCTGGCTGGAGAAACAGCCATGAGTGTGAACTTAGTTCTCAGAACCAGACCTGTGAGGCTTCTCCAACTGTTCAGGGTCCAAAAGTACCTGTGGTCAGCTCGTGTCCCAGCCAGCTCTGCAGCCCCAACGTTCTGGAGCTGACATTTGTTTGGATAAATCTTTGATACTGAATGTTATTCTTGTTTGCTTTGCATGACAGTAAAATCAGATTTTTAACTCTTTCATGCCGCTGCACTTTGTATGATTGTATGATTAAAAATGAGCACTGATTGCTCTGTTTATTTTGGATGGAGAAACAATACAGAGACGGAGACTGTTTTGTTTGTGGACCAATTTTGGATGGAGAAACAGTTAAAACAAAGCACTGGTTATGTGGACTCACAGTAATTTGTGAAGAGGTTTCTGCCTTCCTTTGAAGTGTTCAATGCCCAAATTACAGTACTGCAGTAATGAAGTATTACCCAGCAGCTGAGCAGAGAAAGTGCTGAGAATATTGTGTGTGTGTGGCCAGCATTACCACTGAGTGATGAATTCTGGAGCAAAAGCCCAGCCTATTGGCACCAGGCGACGTGCTATCAGCCAATGTATTTTTAATTAACGCTGAGCTTTCCCACCTCATTTAACAGCAGCCATAAACGCAGCAGAGGTTGGTGACAAAATTGGTTTAAAATGTTCACAAAGTGAGATGCCTGTCACTTTATGCGTTGTCCCTCAGGCTGCAACCTTCTTGTCTCGGGAAGCGAAACCAGGTCAGTACAACAGAGTAAAGGAAAGTCAACAAGAGTCAGCCGTTCATAGATGGGTTTTACTTGGCTGCCACTCGTGGGGAGTATTGTTATTGTGGTTTCTATAGAAACCAAAGTTACACACCATTGGCAGTTGAATGCATGTAAAAAGAGGAGGGGGTAGTGATGAGACAAACGACATTTAGTGACTCCAGAATCGAATCAAATCTCGTTTTAGTCTGAGGAGGTTGTGAAAGCGTTCGCTTTAAAGCAAAAGGTGTGTATCCATTTAAAGAAAGGTATTTTGGGAACAGGGATTGCTTCCCGCATGCTTACCTCACTGCTCAATAAAACAGTCCTAGGCTCGTACCCTCAGACAGTCAGGGTCAGTTGCAGCTGAAATGAGAACCATACCCTTCGTGGGGAGGACAGGCGCGGGGTCAGCAGCTGGTGGAGGATATGGCAGTCAGTCATTTATAAAAATATGCTTTCTTAAGCCCACAAACACAAAAGCCCCAAAGTCAACAGCTGGGAAGGGTTGGAAGTAGCCCCAAGGCTGGCAAGTTCCCTTCCAGATGGAGAGGTTAGGCCGAAGCGAGCCAGACAGCTTCTCTTAAACTTCCGATTCCCATTAGACAGGGAGAAGATTGCCGGGGAAGAGAAGAGGAGGAAAAGCAATAAGCACGACTGCTCTGTTTCTTCACCCTGCTTTATTAAATGAAGCAGGAAGCTTCTGAGACGGAAGAGTTGTGTTTATTGATGCTCACGCTCACTCAAGAGTGTGTTTTTAAAACCATGGCTCGCTGTGTTACGTTGGTATTTGTGGTTCTTTTCCCTTTCTCAATTACTACATTTTAGTTATGTTTTTCCTTTTGTGCTGTCTTTTATTAATAGTACATTTTTAAAAATTGAACTGTGGAAATTTGGAAAATTTGGTTTCGAATTAATGTCCGGCCCATTTCATTTTAACATAATAATTGGGGCTGTAGGAAATAATGGTATGAAACAGGTCCTAAATTAAAACTGATGATCTTCTCCGGTCTTCTCTTGATCTGACTCTCCACACAGCAGAGACCTGATGTTGATATTGTTACAGCAGTTTCAATTTGTAACTTTTGAAATAACCAATTGCATCTTTAAGGAGCTCCAGAACTCAGAAGAGTTGCCCTTTAATAAAGTAACTGACACAGAAAAGGCTCAGGAGTAGATCTTCTACACTGCACATAATGCATAACTTGTGTTAGCCAGTGTCAGGTGCTAATCGCTGTAGAGAGACACGCCAGGAAGTTGACACAGGGCCCGCTCAACCTGACAGCCTTTTAAAGACGGCATGTGATATTCATTAGGAGAGACTGAACGGTTACCACTAGAAAGCCAGACTGTTGATGTATGAGGCTGTATGTATTCTGCAGGGGTTTAATCAATGAAACAGCAGAGACAAGTTTTCTCAAGCCCCTCAGCAGATGTCATATTTTTCATAGAAATATGAAAAAGGAATGAAACGGCTCAAAGTCATTTTTTAAACGCACAATTTCTGTATGAAGACAGTGGCATTGTTATTAGCATCAAATGTGGCTTTCATCTGAACACACATATGTAAAATCTATTGAGATGTGGGCAGATTATGAAGACATTATCATCACCTTCACTTTAAGGAGATGATTCGATTTTTATTAATGTTCTGAAAACAGGGAGTGATGACTGTCCACAGTAAACAGATGATATTTGGAGATTTATGCAGTGTGTTTGAAGAGGTCCACAGTTATATAATGCCAGACTTGATGCTTGTAGTCTCTTCTGCTCACATCCTGTCTGTTACAGCATTCATAAGACGGTTGTGCCCATAGCCGTCAGTAACGTATGTGTGTGTTTTTGTCCAGAGTAACCCATCGACTCCTTTGGGCAGAGCAGAGGGGTCATGACCTCTGGCCCTGCTGAGGTCAGGGTGGCGCACAGCAGGGTCAGCCATGACAGAGGCATTACTGCAGGAAATTGGAAACACTGCCACAGCTCAGACACGGGCAACATGCGCCCGACGCCATTTGTAGCTCCTAATTGTGCTATAATTAAGATGAACTGAGAAGAGGAGGAGGGGAGCGAGAGAGGCAGACAGGAAAGAGAAAAGCTGTCATAATGTTTCACATGCAAGCAATTCAGCAGCTAGTGTCGCCCTGAGTGACTGCAGTAATGTGTGTGTGTGTGTGTGTGTGTTTTTACTCTATTTTTGTCATTATTTACTGACAGATGTCATGGTAAGATTTATCAGATCTGATCATATCTGCACACAATGCAAAACGTGTGCTTGACATTTTCAAATTGTTGTAGCTCCAGAATTACTTAATTTAAAACCCAGTTCTGTTATTGGATGTTAACAATTAAAAATTATACAATGAAAAGAGAACTGGATACAAGCTTGTTAAGTTAGTTGGACAGTGTAAATGCTGCCTTGTGTCAGGATTCATTAGTCTTGTTGTCATCTGTTTTGACAAGGTTTGTATTAGGTTGTAGGCCACATATTTACAGCTTATAATGTGGAAGTGTGCTCTTTAGGGAAATGTGATATGGCACTTTAAAAATATGTATTACTTACATTACTAAATAAAAGGGGAAAATCGCTTAAAATAGCTTAGTTTAGCTGTGTGGTTTGCAATTTTACCATCAACTTGTATTACATAAAACAGGCCTGAAACCGCAGTATAACTGTCTCATGTAACACAAGAAGCAGAGTTCTGGTACAGACGATCTTTCTCTGTTCTCATGTTTAAAATGACACAGCCTCACTTTTTAATGAAAGAAAGCAGCTTTCCTACATGTTCCTGTCAGACATGTTGGGTTAGGATACAGAGCTCTGCACTTTCTCAATCAAACTCATTCTCAAAAATATCTCCACTTAAAACCGCTGGTTGTGTTGTTTTCTTTATGTGTGTTTGTGTGTCACAGAGGATCCGGCATCACAGACCGGGCTGTCTTGTAAACAGACACCTACCGGCAGCTGGGCACTCGGCAACAGAACAGGCCTGTGTGTGGAGGAAGAGTTTGACCTTTCTCTCCACACACACACACACACACACACACTGAGGTTTGTGTTACTACTTCCTGTGGCTCAGCCGTGACCCAGCTAGACTCCCACAGTGACACACAGTGTTGTGTTTACTGGCTTTCCGGAAAGCTCCACAGGAAGAGTGTATCTGTTCACATCCACAATTTTATATTTAAATCAACACTTTGTACTGTTTATTTGTACCCAACAACAAGTCAGCATGATTTATTTTGCTGTAATCTAAAGAAAGAATCTCCATTTCCTGAAATGAAGCACTCAAAATGCCTGGAAGAATGTAAACAGAACGCAGGAGAATTCATACAAACAGAGACAGCAGTGAGCTTGTGTGCAGATTGTTTCTCTGCTGTGTGTCTTGAGACATAGCAGGAAAACACTTAAACGTATCTGTTAGTTCCTCTAAGCTCTTCTTCAGGATGACTCAAACTCTTGTTTAACAGCCAAGCATGCGTTTATACTGGAATAGTTTTTGTATAGTGAAAATGATGCGTTTAAAACTGCAGCATTACTGCACACGTGAGCCGAATGCAGCCCTCAAGACATTTTTGTGGCGTGTGTTTTATAAGTATACGAGGAAACGGTTGATCATATCAGCCAGTGGATATTATGTGTTTACAGTGTAGACAGCTGTGTTGATTATAACGGGAGTGATTTAGTTTTCATGTGCTGCATAAACAGTTGTGGATTGTTTTTGTGGTAGCCACACACATTGCGGGTGTGAGCATATTTATTATTTTACAACAGCTTTGATTGACATGAGTTTTTTTATTTCTAGTGTCATAGCTGTCATAGTGTCAAGCTGCTTTGATGATGATGTCAGACCAGTTTACATTTATGCATCTAACAGACACTTTTGTCCAAAGTGACTTATGGTACATTCAAGTTATACATTTTATCAGTATATGTTTCCTGGCAATCGAACCCACAACCTTTGCACTGCTAGCACAATGCTCTGCCAACTGAGGTCCAGGAACACCCAGTTATGTGATACAAGGGTGCAGGGCCTCAGTTTTGTCTGTGGCATGCACATGCGTTTCTCCAAGACACTGTCTTTCTTGGGGCTCATTAACTTCATGTTATAGTAAAAGTGCAGCATTAGAGTGCTGGCAGGACAGGAAGGGTATCACAGCAGTGAAATATGTACAATTTACAGAAAAAACAGCTTTAGGTGCCCAGCAGACCTCAAGCACACCACAGTTCACCTTTCAAAGTGCTGATCACTGTGGTGTCAGGAGAAGAACAAAGCTATAGATAAAGTGGCAGGGAGAGTTGCTGGGTTCTGAAGCTCAAAGATCTCTCTTTCTTTGGCAATGCTGCTGTTACGACTGTAATGACCGTTCCAGCCCTGCCATGCTGCTCTCTGGCCCCAGCGCTCTGTTTATGTTAGCACAACATTAGCTCCAGACTGTGTGTTACAGATCTTATATGAAGAGTAACATTTGCAGCTGTACTGGGAGATTTGTTCACATTAAACCTTTAGAGATCATATAACTAAAGTGGAAACAAATGTCGCCACTTTTCCAACGCATCATCTTCTTTAGGAGAGGGGATGGGGGGCGCATGGGATTCAGAGCTGAGCTGCTGTGAGTGTGAGGTGGAGCTGTGCATAGATCCCAGCCTTATTGACCAGCTGGTGTGTTTAGGATGATAATGATTGGCCTTCACTGACTCCTCTGATGCCGGCACATCTGTTATCAGTCTAGTATAATTATGCCCCATTGTCCTGAAAGCCAGACCAGCAGAAAGTGTGTGACCTTGTAGACTCACATTCTGCTCACCTCTCCCCTGGATTAACTTCATCTGAGGAATTCTGTCAGGAAGATGGAGGGTGGACTTTACTCTCTTTTCATCACACCCATGTTAGGAGGGGAGAGAGTCTCTATTCAAATCAAAAAATCCTTTTTTTTGTCGTTTTTTTGAGGTTACTGCTCATGTTGTTACTAGCGACAGTGTTTTTCATCTGTGGCTGTTTGCATGATTCTGGCTGCTGTGCAGTAGAACAGGCAGTGAAAAACTTTTTACTGTTCATTTATAGCGGTCTGAGAGCAGTGTAGCTTACTGATGTATTACAGTATACAGAATATATACAGGCTCATTTCAGCAACACGATTAGCCTCCCATTTGAAAATCATAAAGCATCGTTTTGCAGTGCATGTTCTTTATTTTCCAAGGCACAAGTGTATAACAGAATAAGTATAACAACAGAAATAAAAGGCAGGTGTGATGTAACAAAAGGTTCTTGTAGCAGAGGAACAAACCAGTCCACCCCAGCATATGTGTGCTAAGTACACAGGCTTTGGTTTGATGGCCAGGAAGCTAACCTACAACTTAGCTAGCCTAATACGCATTGTTTTTTGTTATAAAATGCACACAAATTCTACTTCTGTGTGTCAGCATGGATCAGAGTTTCCCTCGGTTTTATCTGTCAGAAATATAGCAGAATACATTTGACCCCCCAGTCTAAAAGTAAGTATTTCTCAAACCTGCTCACAGTGAGGTGTTTAGCTTTCAGTTTCATTTTTGTACATTCAGTTTATTTATTTAAGGTCATTATCAAGAAATGACACTAACTGCCTTCAGAGCCGTTTACATGGATTCACTGCAGAGTTAATGTGATCTGGCCATATGGCTGCTGTGAACTGATGAGGGATGTTTGACTCTGTGTTGTGGTGATGAGAAGCAAAGAGTCGTATGATACTGGAACAACAGTGAGACACACTCGTGAGGTGAGCTGTGTGCCTGGAGGCAGGAAGGATACAAGAAAAAAGACAGAAGAGAAATAACCAGAGGAAAGAGAAAACACAGAACCAGTGCTGAATGGACAGTGCAGATCTGTCTAAGAGGTCATGCAGCACTTTTGAACTTTCACTGTAGAGACGTGAGTGTTTCTCTCCATGTTGTTTGCTCATTAGAAATGATCACTCTTGTGTGCTGCTGTGTATTGAAATCATCATGAATAAAAGAAAAACAATAATAAATACATAATATATTCAAATATATCTGAACTTTATTATTGCACTTCTGTGCAGTTAACTAGGTGGTTGCTATGTTTTTTGTGTCACATGATTGTGTTATGTCACACACATATGTATATAAAATTTGTGTGTGTGTGTGTGGGTGAGACTCAATCACTATTAGCCCCTATTAGCTTTAAATCACAGTAACAGGTTTTTATGAGAGAGAGAGAGAAATGGGCAGGTGGAGGAATGAGAGAGCCAGTGAGGTCATGAGGGAAGTTATAGCGGCTTCTCTCTTTCTCCCCTCTCTGTCCGCTCGCCCTCTCCCGATTGGCTGCTGATTAAAGTGTGTTTGACAGAGATTAGGCTTTGCCCTTTTGATGGGGTGGAGTGCCCTGACCGTCCCAGCCAGACCCCTCTCCAACTGCCCACTGTGGAAACCTGGCCCCTGCATTGTGCTCCTGAATGGGCCCTGTGTTGCGTTGTGCCCTGCTGGCTACACTCATTAGCAGAGTTTGGCGACACACAGGCCCCCTGAATGAGTCTGCTTGTTACCACACAATAGACGAGCCCTGAATGTAGACTCAGAGTCTGGCTCCACACTGACACCTCTCAGCGGTCACACTGCTCAGCTGTCAGCCTGTGAAATCTTGCTGATCTGTTTCATACAAGCCAGAGAATCAAAGGAACAGATTCTGTGATGTCATCATACAGACAGGCCATGTTTATTAGCTGGGATTCAGTTGTTTAGTAGATGCAGGGAACTTCCTGTGACGTCATAAAGCCCATTTAAGCTTCCTGTTTACCACACGCCCTCTGTGGCTCCCTGCTACGTGCATACACACAACTGTGCTGTTCTTTAAAGCGCAGTACATACAACAGGATGAAACTCATTAGATCTGATTTTCAGATTTAGGACATCAACAGGGGCTTTCATGTCTCCTATCTCCTTTTAACTGGGTTTCATTGTATGAGTGTGGGTCAGTTTAAAAGCAGTTGTACTGAATCATGTAACCCGAGACGTGGGCTGAGCGCTGGGCAATGTTGATAAGAACAGAACAGGTGATAACTGGGTCAGATACAGTGACGTGTCTGTCCTTCTGAAAGCACAGGGGCCAGACGTCTGAAATGATTACTGTAATGATGACTTGAGTTTGAGAGAGTGTGTGTGTCATAGAAAGTGTCTGGGTACTTCATTTTGAGCAGTATATAAAGTTTAATGTTAGGTATATGTTATCTAATGTAGCAACATTTTGGCATTTGTTTTATGTGTGGCTAATGTACAAATGATTTTGTTTTTGTATGTGTCGCAACTCAGCATTCACATACCAGCTCTGGTCTTGACCTCCTCCTCTCTCTCTCTCTCTCTCTCTTTGTCTCTCTTTCTCTCTCTGTCTGTCTCTTTCTCTGTCTGTCTCTCTGTCTCTCTCTCTATATCTATCTCTCTCTATATCTATCTACCTCTCTCTCTCTGTCTGTCTCTCTGTGTGTGTCTCTCTCTCTCTATCTCTCTCTCTCTCTGTCTGTCTCTCTCTCTCTCTGTCTGTCTCTCTGTGTGTGTCTCTCTCTCTCTATCTCTCTCTCTCTCTGTCTGTCTCTCTCTCTCTCTGTCTCTCTCTGTCTGTCTCTTTCTCTGTCTGTCTCTCTGTCTCTCTCTCTATATCTATCTCTCTCTATATCTATCTCTCTCTCTGTCTGTCTCTCTCTCTGTCTGTCTGTCTCTCTGTCTGTCTTTCTCTCTGTCTCTGTCTCTCTGTCTGTCTCTCTCTGGTCTGCTGGTCAGATGGGCTGGGAGAAAGTCCTCTCACATGTTTTTTATTCACAGTATCATGTGTTGTAATGCCCTGACCTCTTCATTTATGAAGCTCCGCTGCTCACATTTATGAGGCTGTAGCAAGTTTGTACATGTTTTCAGTTAAAAGCCAATGGCATTTAAAAGCTTATCAGCGTGTGTGTGTGAGTGTATGTGAGTGTGAGAAAGAAAACAACACACACTTTTAACCCCGGTCAGTGTGATCATGTCATTGACTGTCATTACCGCATTAGCTGAGTAAAGTACAGTTAATGATCACAGCTGTGTCACAGTTAGTCACTGCTCTCTCATTTACAGCAGACCATCTTATAAATGCTTCAGCATCTGTGTGTGTGTGTGTGTGTGTGTTAAGCCACAAATGTTGATAGTTCATGTTATTTTTGGCTGAAGTACACTTTCAATTTTACTTTAGCTAAAACAACTAATCTTAGACTCAGTCACTACAAGTTTAGTGCAACTAGTAGTCTCACAACCCCCCCACAGGTCTAAACATTGTGGTAGTTTAACGGTTTTTGTCTTCGTGTCTTTCCGTATTCTAATACACATTGTGTCCAGGTGACAGTTTTTCATTAGCTTGCTGGGTCACTCCTGATCACTCCTAGCTCCGCCCATGTTTTGATTGGCCTTTTATAGTCAACATTTCCTGCACAGCTCTAACAATTCACTCTCTCCATGCGACCATTGATGAAACAGATGAAACTCCCCGTGATGTGTGTTTTCCTTTTATCTGTGTCAAATGGCTGTAAAAAGCATGTACAGAGCAGTGTCTGTGGATCAAAGGCTGTCTGAACTATCTCACTCTCTCACGTTCTGCTCTGCTTCTTTACCTTATCCTGTTCCTCACTGAGCTGTCTGAGAAACACGGGTTCAAACGTTCAAGTTCGGTGTGGAAGGCTGGCATGGAGGGACATGCAGCTTAGCAGCACATGTAACTCAGTAACCGTTGATGCATTAGTTGATGCACTCAGAAGCACATGTAGAGTGAGAGTAAAGTGTGTGTGTATGTGTGTGAGAGAGAGAGTGAGAGAGCATGTGCAAGTTTCTGGGAGCCAAAGAAAGTGAAAAGTGAAAGAGAGTCGTTTGTGAGAGATTAAAGGAGATGAACATATCATACACTAAAAACAACTAAATGTTTATTGTGTTTATGAAGTCATGTCTTATCTTGCTAAGAGCAACAAAATGAGCCATGACTTTCAAAACAAACACGTGCAAATACAACGTACAAATACACGTACAAATCCCTCTGAAAATACAACAAGGGTGAAAAGGATTAGCCTGCATTTTTCTGCTCTGTTTCTATCCTTTCTGTCTATAACAGGGCCCTTCATGAGAAGCAGCAAAAAGAAACGAGACGAGATTAAAATGTGCCATTGTTTTAAAGTTTATTATAAAGGTATTAGATGAAGAGGAGAAGTTATAAACCCACACATCAGACACCTTCATTGTTCTTCACAGTTAAAAGTCAGCTGGCTGATTTTCCTGATTACTCTGGATCAATTATCTGTCGATTCCCTCAGACACTACCATTTTCTCACACAATGAACTGTCTCAAATCTGTTTAATCTGACGTCTGATTTCAGAACAGTGCGTTTGCACAGCAGGAACGGCTGTGTTTGAGAGGCCACACATGAGCTCTGAGAGTGTTTTGACAGGACAGAAGCTCTGCATGCTGATCACCTCTTGTGTGTGTTCCATCACATAGTCTGTGTCATTGAGGCAGTAAAGAGCAGGAAGTCTTCTCAGAGCTGCTCTCATGCTGTTTGGAAAGGTTTCATGTAGCTAATATTGATTCATTCATCCTCTTAACCTCACTGGAAACTTCACTGAGCTTCAGATCTGGAGTTAATGAGAAGTTTAGTGCAGTTATATCATGCAGACATGGCACAGGTTTCATTTCTGTGTTATATAGAATTGCTTTGTGCAGTAAAAAGTGTCACCTCATCTGATTTACATGCTCATAAAGCTTTGTGTGACCTTTTTCCCAGAATTCTCTCCAATGTCAAGATGCTCCACACAGTGACTGTAACTTTCTCTCCTGACACTGTTTACACTGTTTGCACTTCATTTTATTTTTCTTCACCCCTCCTCCACGTGCCCGTGTGTGTCAGACGCTGCCGCCGGCATGAATGTAGCCTCCCTAATAAGAGAGGAAAGTGTTTGTGATGCCTCGCCTTGCCGGTGTGGCACTGCGGTTCAGTTCTCTCCTTCAGTCTTTACACACGAGCACCCTCAGTGTGGCACAGGGTGTAATCAGCACTGCTCACTTATCACACGTGTGTACACACGAAGCCCCTGTGCTGCTCTAATCCTTACCTTTATGTTGATGTACTGATAGACTTGTGAGAGGAACAGCTCTGGGAAAAAACAGAAACCTTTGGGTTGATGACAGAAAGTGTGAGTTGGGAAATAGGCTACAGGTCTGGGAACCAACGGCTTCACTTAGTAGAAAAGGACAGTCGGGGCACGTGGAGGGGTGGGAGAACATGAGGCACAGTGTCCTGCCAGGCTGCTCTTCCTGCTTCCTTTCATTGGGTCAGGCCCTCCTCCATGACTTCCCATCAGCCCGGCCGGGATGAGCTGAGCTCACAGTTGCAGGTTAAAATTAGTCTTTTTGGATGAACTCCCTGCTCCTTCTCTCAAAGATCAACTCTTGCTCAGCTTGTGAGGACCAGAGAGTCTGATAAAGCCTTCAGTTTTCACACAGTAACTCTTCTCTGTTTCTTAGAGATACTATCTGTTTTTTTCCGAATTGCGCAATGTGGTATTACTCCAATTCTTAGTCTGTAGCCAAGAACTAGTTCATCATTACATGTCTGTGAGATTCTGATGAATGGACATGAAAGGGATTTGTTGTACCGCACAGGAAAGCGAGCAGATAGCACATCCTTCCTACATTTATCAAGCTGTATTCCACAATCTCTTCACAACACATGAGCAGAGCTTACAGTGTTTAAGCTTGGACAGAGCATATGTGTATTTGTGATGTGTGTGTACGTATGTGTGTGGGTTTACTTAATTATATATCCTTATTTGTAAAAATATAGTACAAATTATAAATATAGTATTATAAATTGAATATAAATATAGTAAAAAAATATATAGTAAATACATTTTTTAAAATGTTCTCTTAGGGTTAGAGTTAAAGTGTGGTGTCCTCATTTAGGTAAAGTGTGTGTATTTGCAGAGCAGGGGGTGGCTGGGAGTTTGTGTGTACAAGTTTACAATTGCATCATAATCATCTTCATCTGTGTATGATTATGTGATACAAACACTGTGTGTATACACACAGTTTTGAGACTTTGTGTGAGAGAGAGAGTGAGAGATGTCCTGGTGTAGGCCTGGCTGCAGGGCAGGGTACAGCATGCATGCAGAGTGTTCATAACTGGGGACGCCAGGCTGTCTCCAGGATCTGAAGCACTCAGATCAGCACAGATGCAGGAAGAGCTCTCCAAAAACCAGCTCAGATTAGAGGGGCCGCTGGGCTGAGCTCCACAGACAGGACTGTTAAATGTCACAGCACCAGAGATGGGTTAAACATCACTCTGTAGTTTCTCTATCTCCTCATGTTTTATTCTGTTTACTCCCTCGACAATCCAGGAGAGAGTGAAAGACGAAGGTGAGAGAGGCGGAGGGAGGGATGAGACACAGAGAGACAGAAATAATGAGCTTTCCAGTAACAGTGACTACATTTACAGAGTATCTGTTGTGCTAGCTGAGACTAATCTGAGCCTGAGGAGAGTCATCCTGCTCACTGTCACACTGGCTGAACAGAGAGCCCCCCGTGTCTGCTTGGAAACACTGTGTCAGTTGTTTATTGTAATAGATTTTGACATGTTCAAAACACAGCTTGGCTCTCCTTCATGAGGTTTCATTCATCTGTTTTCTACTTTTCAAACTGTCTTGTATTAGAAATGTGGGTCACAGGTTGGCAGAAATGTCCAGCCAAAACATTCCACCATGAAGTGATGATTTTCTTGTTGCTCTTCCCTGTTTTGGATAAAAGGACTGAAAAGTATTATTGTGTTGGCTCAGAGATATTTTCTCTCCATATTTTAAAAATATTTATATTTTGGCAATGTTTTTTCTCGCATCACAATCCAATTACAGTTTCCAGTCCTGTTCTAATTCAGCTTGTGATTGTAATACAGTGTGTGTGATATCTATGGCTGAAACTGAAGTGAATGAAAACACCAGTATCTCTGACCTCCTGTCTTCTCTCATCACTTTCTGTATGTTAGTCATTTAAACACAGCTGTTTGCTCTTTAATCTCTAAATCTGTGCCCAGCTAACAATATAAGGTTGTAGGATCGTCACCTTAATGTTTCCATTAAGTAACAAAAGCATAAAAAATGTTCTTTTGAAAGTTTTCAGAATGTTCAAAACGTCCAGTTTTTTAGATGTTGTATTAATGTTTTTTCTGGGTTATAAGAACATTCTGACTTTTTAAAACTTTCCACTAACAACTTGAAGAATAATGTTTTTGAGACATTGAATGATGTTAAGAAAACATTCTACTAATGTTACTGCATGAACGTTTTTGAAAAATTTGAGACTTTTAAAGAACATTAGCTAACGTTCTGAAAACATTCCCTGTTAGCTGGATATCTTTCTGTCTGACTTGCATGAGACAGCAGTGACTGTATAATTTGTCAGTATAGTCGTGTTGAAGGATCATGGGAACTGTGTGTTGCGTGAAGTCAGAGGTTCTCAAGGGGAAGGTTATTTTAAGCACAAATAAATAAACAATTGATAAAAATGTGACAAACCAAGTGACACCAGCCCATGTAACAAGGGAAAGAACGTTTTTGCATTATGGATGTAACATCCTATTATTATCCTGCTGTGTGTGACAGCTTTGACCAGCACTGCCCTTAAACACAAACTTAGCTGTATGAGGAGAAACTCTGCTTCCTCTGTCAACACACACACACACGGACCATCTAACGCCAGATGGATAAGGCCTTATTTCTGTCGGATGTTATGGGAATGCTTAACTATAACTCTGGCAGCCAGCAGAAACATAATAATCAAATAAATTGAACAATAATTTTTTATACTTCCAGGCGGTTCAGCTAATCTTCAGGCACTGTTACCCTCTTGGTCGGAAAAAAGGATTTTTGGGCTCCTTGTTGGCTTTCTTTTGGGTGTATCAGACAAATGTTGATTTTGCCAGCCTGGTTCTCACCTCACATAGCAGGAACATGTTACACCACAGTAACTGATTCACATTTAACTGTGACATAACTGCACACACATAGCCTGTGATTGGTGTGAGCTGGTGGCCTGAGGCTGGAGACCACACACGTGTTGCTGCTGTGGATAAGTGCTGGTGACTCTGAAGTCTGTAGCTGTTGCTGGAACCACGGAGCAGACCGAGCAGCTGTCTGCTTCATGTTAGAAGGTGATTTTATAAAATGAAGGCAAACTGTGTAACTTCTGAGGGCAATTGACCGCTGTGTCTATCTTTAATCATTTGAGCTGTATGAATGCTTTTTACAGATAGTTTGCGCTTTTTAAATGACGGCCTTCAGTGTTGTGCTGCTACAGGCAGCCACAGATATTAAGAAAAATTAAATTAAAATGAGCTTATTAAACAAAACTTATGTAGAATTGATGTTTTACTATATAAATGGGAAGCAGTTTCTCCATTTGCATGTTGAGGAAGTATTGGAACATGATATTTACTGTCAGTTTAACTGTATCTGGCTGTTTCGGGAGCATCAACTGGTGTCATGTTAATCTACAGATCAGTTAGGCTCAGCACAGGAGATTCTTGTTGGTGTGAGAAAGCAGTGGCTGCTAGAACTTCCTCCTGCAGAAGAAGAACATTTGTATATCTGACTGTTTACTTGTGCTCGTATTGCCCAGTGGCTCCACATCACCCCTAAAAGTTTGTGTTTGTGGA
Source organism: Chromobotia macracanthus (assembly GCA_036877525.1). Lineage (NCBI taxonomy): Eukaryota > Metazoa > Chordata > Actinopteri > Cypriniformes > Botiidae > Chromobotia > Chromobotia macracanthus. The sequence goes on along the minus strand of JAZGTH010000080.1, from coordinate 4,751,603 downwards.
GCTTCTCACAGGTCTTCTGAGCGCAGGGCTCTGTAGGCACGCTGTGTGTGATGTTTCAGAGCGGTTTTATGGGCAGAATTTGGTTCTCCTTTGATCCTCTCACCTCAGTTTGAGCTGGTGGGCCTCTTCTTACCTCTTAGTCTAATCCTGTTTGCAGTGGTTTTGTGTTTCTGTTGACACAATGTGTTATCCTGGTTTTTCAGTTTGAGACTTTGGTGTTGTACTGTAGCAGTGAGGTGGGGTAGAATGTATGAGCTGAAAAGTTCAGGGCCCTTTTTTCTTTTTTTTACAAACTTATTCATCTAAAATTTATTGTAGGAGCAAGTCGTTTTAATATCTCTTTCCCTGATTAAAAAATGATTAAATCATGGTTTTGACATCATTATGAATAATACCAGCTGGTTTTAATATCACATTTTTATAATAATCTTGCATTATTAAATCTTAATGTGATTCTTCTGCAAACCAAAGAGCCACTTGCAGTTGATGTTTTAGATGTGAAGGCAGAGTCTGGCAGTTTCTCCAGATATCTGAAATCACAGAGTCACAGACCAGTGACGGCTGGAGATAAAGAGCTCCATTCCATACTGTCTGAATCCAGCAGGTCTTCACTCACTCTAATGCAAGTAACTATTAGACTTTGAGGTCTGACAGGAAGAACCTGTGGTTTTCTTCAGAGTCCTCAATCTGTATTCATTTATGTCTTAGCTCAAGCGTATAAACAGTGGCACTGAGTAAAGTGATCTTTCTGAGCGTAGTACATGTTCTGTGTTTCTTGAATGCTCCTTGTTGATTCTCAAAAGTTAAATTTTTGAGTTCTCAACATGTACAATTTTAACGGCTGCTGATGTTTTTGCTAGATGACTCAAACCATTGAAATTCGCTTCTGAGGTTTGATTCTCCTAATGAAAACATCCCTGAAACAGCCCACCCTTTTAAACATTGTTTCCTTTTGTGCCCCCCATCCCATGGCATGTTACTTTACGGAAAAATCCTTTGAAAAAGGCCAGGAGAGTGTATCACATGGCCTGAAGAATGTTTTATCTGCTTGAGTTATCGTTTTTCACTTAATGACAGCCATTATGACCTCAGAGAGAGCAGCAGAACCAGCAGTAACTGCGTGAGAAGTTTGAAGGTTTTCTTCTCCGGTCTCTCTCCAAGATGTAATGCAATATAACCTTGGGAAGAGGTCTGGAGTGGCTGGAGCTGTAAGGCTCCTCTGTTAAAAGTGGCGTCGCCTGGGATGGAGCACAGAGAGTAAGGGGCAAGGGAAAGCCCAGAGACAGGTCTGCTTCTTGTCACTCAGGGCAGCTCCTGCATAGGGAGTCAGCAGAATCTCTCTCTCTTCTATTTTTTTCTCTGCCTCTCTCTCTCTCTCTGACACTCACTCGCGTCCTCACACAGAGATGATCTTTCTTGGAAGCATCTGTTCAGGATCTAATGTAACACTTGTCTGTTTGAGGTCATTGTAAGTTCAGTTATCTTTGCCCACCTGTTTGCCTCTAACATTTCTCTTAAACAACACAGGTCATCTGATCAACATGTACTTGAATGTAAACACACACATACGTAATGTGACACTCTCCTAATGTTATTTAAAGGCATAATATCTAGGTAAATGTAAATTAATGGTTACATTGTTTAAATATGTCTTGCGTGTGTATGTTTGTATGTTTTTCAGCTGGGGGAGGTATGTACAGTCATCTGTCTATATGATGGAGTGCTCACACATTAGCAGACAGGGTGCTGAGAGCCGTCTGCTACTGCAGATGTGTTCTCTGAGGGATTGGCCTTTACCCCTGTGCATCAGTGCATAAAATCGCCGACCCTTTTGTAGCCGCATGTGTTGATAAGTGCCACTAATATCTGACATCAGCATTAACTGAGGGAGGATGGAGTCAGGTCTGAGCTTGTGACAGGTGCCGAGCTCAGCCTTGAGTCGCTGTGACCCTCCGTGCTTCGTGACACAGCCCTGTGCTGCCCACCTAATCCCCGCCCAGCTGTTGCAGTTGTCGTCTCAGTCAGGGTAAAGTATTGGGGCAGGTGGCGGCTGGTTAAGGTAGCTCCAACGCATGCCGTTCAGCAGATCCGTGTGGCAGTGACAGAGCTCTGCTGTCACAGGGCTGCACAGTGCTGACGTCCCACCTCCTGAAAAATCTTGGCCACATTTCCAGAGCTGTCAGTGGCCCTCCAGCCTCCCATCCGTTATCCCACTGACACTACACACACTGCGGTGTAGCTACAGCCTGTCAGGCCCACAGGCGGGGCAGGAGGTGGGTCAGAAATTACCCAGAAACCCCTGCCAGTGGTGAATGAATCAGTCCATCTCTGTTAGAGCAAGCTGTCACAGCGTCATCACAGCAGGTTGTCTGTCTGACGTGTTAGTTCTGCTGATCATCGACAGCTGAAGCTGTTGAAACAGGATGTTGTGTCTGGAAGCTGACGGGAAAATCTGGAAATGTCATTTACCTTGACCTGCAGAGATTACAACATGATGTGATAACCAGATTCACTGGCTGCTTTGCATTATATTTGACAAATATAAAGCCGATGTAAAGATGGAATAATCTGATCATTGCAGCAGTGCAGTATATAACAGCGATCAATATGAGCTGTACACGAGCGCTCCCTCTGATCCATTAATATAACAGTTTCTCCCGAATAGTCTAAACATCAGTTACAAGCTTTGAAACCTGTTACATTATAAGATCGCTGGGGTCAAACCTTTTTATCCTCAACCATTAAAATGAATTAGTTTCTGAATTCAGGTCTGAATTCTGTGTGAATGACTGAACGTTTTCTATAAACAATGATATTATTAATAATGAAAATACATTTAAAAAATATAATTATTTAAAATACATTGTAAAAAATATGCACATGTAATATGTGGAATAATAAAATAAAAAAGCATCTTACATTTATATATACATACATTTATGTTCTAATACATTTACATTTAGACATTTACATTTAGACATTTTTTCCAAACGCGACTTACAAGGGGAGGAAAACACAAAGCGATAAATCACAGGGAGGCAATAACATCAGCCGTGCACAGCTACAATTTTACCAAGAGTACAACATTTCAGTGCATGAGAGGTCAAATCTGTTGGGACAGAGGAGAAACAAAGGTTAGCAGTTTTTTCATACTTGTATCAGGTATTACAAGTAAAGGAGGCAGGAAGAGGCAGGTTTTAGTTAGTTTGAACTTGATGCACGCAGTAACTGGTAGCCAGTGAAGGGCAGTGAGGAGAGGTGTGACATGGGCCCTTTTAATGTTCCTTGAAGACCAGTCGAGCTGCTGCATTCTGAATCAGTTGTAGTGGTTTGACAAGGGCCTGGACAAGGAGCACAATTCAGGTACCTGTTGAGCATATTTTTTTAATACATTAGGATTAGTTGATCTCAGAACCCTGACAAGTGTCACACAGAGTGCATGTGATTGTATTTGTGGGTTTTTCAGAGTATATTGTGGACATACAGATTTTATATTCAATCTCTGAAGTGACTGTGGGGATGTGTGTCAGTTCTGGTGTGTTGGGGAAAGGTGCTCCAGCAGGGTTTGGTGTTGATACTCTCTGTAAGTATCCAGTATCCAGTGATAGTGTATCAGTTTCCAGCAGACTCGGACAGTGGAAATCAGTATGTGGTTATTGGGCCGTACAGATAAGCTTTAACAGTGTGTAGTGCTGGAGTGGAGAGGGACCTGAGTCCCTCAGCACTCTTTACAGTAATAAAACAGCAGAATATCAGACATCTGACACCACAAATCAAACCCCATTACATTAAGGAAATATTAGACCAGAGCACCAGTCTGATGCATCATGATGGTGGACAAGGCTGGATGGCTGCGTCTGGGCTCGGGGAGGAAACAGACACAAACATTGTCTGCAGGTCGGCAGCTTCTTCACCAGTCTTTATGTGGGCCAGAGCATGTGTTCTTTACACTCTCACTGTGGGTTTTGTCCAGTGTGGGGGTTTAATATTTAGGAAGTTATGAATTTATTGTGTTATGAAATATATGTGATACTTCTTTGATAATGTTTTATTATTGACTGCTTTTGTGTCTGCTCAGTTTAGCACACAGGCCCACATTTGCCTCGTGAGGTTTGATGATTAAGAACATTTGCAGATCTGAAGTTCTGAAGGTTCTTGAGGAGCGAGAGCGAGTGGAGGCTGATCTTCATTAGAAGATCACAGGCTGTTGAGGGGCTGATGGACCTCTGCAGCCTATATGATTTAAGTGTCCTTTCTGTCTGGCCTCTATAAGGGTCACAGTGGCCTTTAATGTTTCATTATGTACAGCGCTCCAGGAACAGAACCATGCAGGTCTCATCAAACAGTCACCTTGCTGAAGTGTTAGGAGAGGCCTTCATTACCCCCCCACACTCTTAGCTCAGCCAAAGACGAATGCCAAGACAACAGCATTCTCCATAATGTCCCCTCTTTTGTTTATTTGTTTGTTTGTTTATGCCGACCTGAATGGTGACAGTAAACATGATAAAATGTCAAAAGCCCTGCTGAGGGTCGCTGGGCTGTTATACTCTGATGCTCAGTAGAGGTTAAAGGGAAGAATCTTAACCCCACTAAAACCTCTGGAACAGTTACTTAAGATCTTTCACTTAAAAGACATTAGCACCAGGTTTAGCTGGATTTACCTCACCAGATAACACAGGCAGATTTGTGAAAATAACTCAGCTCCTCACCCTGTCTGTCTTCCTAGTGTCTGTTTCCCTGTTAACCTCAACTAATGGCATACATAAGAGAATACTGCAGGTTTTGTTCATTGCAGCCACCCATTGACCCAGTTTGTTTCTCACAAACATTCCTGTTGTGGATCTGAGACTCATAGCTGTACCCCCAAAACAATCTTTATGAATGATGTATGTACACTTACATGTGCTGTACAACCAGCTCTTATGGATGCTGTTATGTTTATCAGAAACGCTGATTAAACCTCCTGAGTACCTTACCTCTTTCTCTTCATTTTTTGGTCATGTCTCAGGTTGTTAAGCCGTGTTACAGCAGCCCTGAGAATTATGTGTGAGTACACAGCATCTGTGTTTTCTGTACATCACTCACTGCTGATGTGTAGTGTTTTTCAGCAGTATTTACAGTCCAGATGTGCAATTAGGACAATTATATATTTTTAACTGATTAATCTGAAACTGTGAAACATACTGAAACTATGAAAGAAAGCAGCTGTTAAGTGATGTGTGGGTATAAAGATTTTTTATTCATTTTTTGATTTTACAGTTGAGGGTCAAAATCTGATATCATATTGAAAATCTGGGATCAGTTTGATTTAAACATGGAAATAAGTTTTAAAACAAAGAAAGGTTTTAAAGGCTGGTGGGGTCTGTCAGTCTGCAGGAGCTGTGGGTGTGAGGTGAACGGCTAAAGGTGGAGAAACAGCCGCCTGGACACAGGAGATGCTGCAGGCTGGATGTTTGGCTGTTCAGTTATGGTTTGAGGGCAATGGGAGATTACACCGCATCTCAGCTCACCAGTGCTGCTGTTGCCGGGCTGCAAACAAGCGTGTCTGTGAAATGGTGTAATTGTTGGGTAATCTGTGGACAGTGGCAGGCCCATTTCACACTAAATTCCACCCTATGGTGCCATGGCTAATTGAACAAATTTGCACAGTGGGGAAAGAGGCACAGAACAGCAGGGGACATTGATATATGTGCAGAGAGCTGTAGTCACACACACACACACCTATCCATCCTCAACTACCATCCTCAGATGAACAACTCTGTGTTTATCATGACAGGACATTTCTTCTGTTTCTTTAGTTTCGTGGAAAACATAAAGAAAGGAGAGAAAAAGAGTGACCCGGGTTTGGGTCTGAAACAGATCAGTGGTCTGATGTTAGGAAGCAGTGTGTGTGTAGACACCCTATTCTTATTCTCTGGCACATTATTTTTAGTGAAGACAAATTTAATGTACAGTTTATGTCCACACTTATAAGTGCCTCATTCATACAGACTGTAGTACTGTAGATGCTGTAGTACTGACCTGATCATTTTGAAATAATAATGTATAACAAGAAAAAATAAAATCTATTTGGCTAGGGTCTTTTATTTTGAACTGTTTTGTCTGTTTACCGGCAGCTTTTAAAGTTCTGACTGAAAGCCAGTGAAAGCAGGAAACGCTCTGCAGGGCAGAGAAATAAAGTATGAGAGTCAACTGTGCGTCTTATCTGAGAGCTGAATGGCTGGATCTCTTCAGACAGGACACACACTCGAGTGAGGCCGTAGTCAGCTGAAGGTTACTCAGTGAACTGCAGGTCTGGACCGAGCTTTGACTATTCTGCTGTCAAACATTTCATCATTTTCCCTGTTTTGTTTTTGTTTGCATGAAAAAGTGAATTTCGGCAGCGACTGGAAAACGGAACAAATTTCTGTCGAGTTATTGACCGTGTCAAAGGTAAGGTGTTTGGGTTGCTATATCTGCCATTAATGCAGCAGGAGCTTGTTAAAGGGCGTCTAGTGCTGTGGCTCAGTGGTTTGTACACATATTTGCCAGTGCACACACAGGGAGTGCAGGTTTAAGTCCACCTCACAACAGTTCACAATCTACCTCTCTCTCTCTATCTTATCCGGTTCTCTGTGTATTTTTTCTCTGTTTAAAAGGTGAAAAGACCCCAAATAAAGATCTTCCATCAGGTGTAATATTATTGAACTGGGCATGAATAATCAGGCAGCTGTCAGCCACTCTGATAAAGACATCTTGTGACCTCACATCCTCTGTGCCTCTCTGTCTGTTTCACAGTCCAGCTGAAGAACTGACTCCAGACCTGTCAGTGATATGACCCTCAGCTCCTGTGTTTCCTGTTGAATGACATCTGTTATGAAGTGCTGTAAACTATGAGACATCAGGAATAGTTTCAGATTTAATTATTGTTAATCACTCATTTAGTCACTTTTTTAATCACTCACACAAACTTTTTTAGCATTGTATATCATATATACATAAATATGTTACTCTTAAGTTGTTAGTGGAACATTTTAAAAATGTTACAGAATTAAAACAGTTTGAATAACGTTTTTATAACCAAACAATAATGTTAATACAAAATCTAAAAAACTGGACATTTTAATGTTTCTAGAACATTTAAAATAATGTTTTTAACAATAACATGTTTGTTGTGGTGGTGAGCTTTGATGGCAGCCTGTTGACTCTGCTTTGAGGAGTCAATGGCAGACACAGGACAATCAGTGTTTATGAAGTGGTATAAAGTTATCTGCTGTGAGTCTGGCCGGACTCGTGTTTTACAGCAGATAACAGCAGGCTCCTTGCTTCCCTATCAGTGCAGCACCACCGGCCGCCTGCACTCCTCTCTCACCTGCGCATTAGCAGCTGTCAGAGGCCTCCAGTGTGACTGAGAGATTGCAGGACGAGGGCAGAGAGCTGCTGGCCTGAAGATCAAAGAGTCTCCCAACAGTCCATTCTGATAAAGCAGCTGTATTTCTGCAACAGAAAGACGCCCGGCCTCACACGTCTGAAGTGCAACATGGCAGATGCATTCTGCTCTGTTTCTTGCCTCACACCCCCTCCTTTTGCAATATCTATTTTATTGCCATTGAGAGTCCAAAAAAACAGCCCAGTGTTTTTGCTTGAAGTCATATTGGCCCACCGTGGTGTTTCTCAAGGGTCAGTCATTTCCTCTTTGCGGTCCCTGTCAGAGGAGGAGAGGGAGAGTCGACTGGGTTTCCAGCTGCTGTGTGTGTCAGATGAAACACAGATTTCTTTTAATGACCTCAGAGTTTCTGGCGCATATAAATGCATAACTGTTGACAGAGATTGTATGAGTAAAAGCTGAGTGAGACAGTGTAAGGAAGAAAATATTGCATAGCAAAATAAATAGAGCCAAGCTCAGTGTGTAAAAATGCCACAGTTTTGTGTTGCAGGCATTAGCTGGACCAGCCTGAACAAAACATTTTGTGTACATGCAGTTTTTTTTAAGTTAAGGAAGCAAAATATGTGCTAGCATTTTGCTAATTAGACAGAGAGAAGCTGTATTTATTTATCTATAACCTACATTAAAATACCTGCCCAGGGGCTTAACAAAGATGGCTGCCAAGGGACACATAACCAGCTAACCTGTCTTGAAGTGACTTTGATGAGCCCCACACAATTACATCCATTTAGAAGATAAGAGAGTTTAGTAATAAGAGTAAACTCATAATGAGCTGTGGTGCAGTGTGAGTGATGGTGTGCGTTTCTCTCTACAGGCACGTTTGACCGCAGTGTCACGCTGCTGGATGTGTGTGGAAGCTGAGAGTTTCGGCTTGCGTCACATGTCCTCTGTGGAGGCTACTGAAGAAGGCCTGGAGGAGAGGCTGGCCGACGCCATGTCACCCAGCAGAGACATCATGAGCAGAAGGACAGGTCAACACACACTCAAAGTGTTACACTGTGATTGTATGTCACATGACCTTCATTGTACATGCAGACAGTGAAGGTCATGTGACACATTCAGCTCCTCCCTGTGATTTCTTTAAATTATCTAAAGATACGATTTCGTTGTAGCTCCTGTTGTATGTGATTTCTCGTACAGATCATCTCAGAAAAGTCCCAGGTTTTACAATAACAAATGAGCTCATCGGCATTAAAGGAGAGAGAGAATGAAATTGACACTCTTGACAATCCAAATGTTTAACTCATTTAGGAAGCCGCTGTCCTCTGGTCCTCCTCCGTCTCTGAACAAGAGTTTCTCTGATATCTGCAGAAGATGGAGGTCGGCTGCTGGATGCTGCTGCGTGGAGCAGCGAGGTCACAGGGCTGTAATGCAGTTAGCATTGACTGCCCCTCTCGCAGCGCGTCTAATCTGATTTGTACCTATTCATTTGCAGCCCCTGCAGCAGCACTGGTTGGCCCTCTCCATAATTGCTTCTGTCTCTATTTTTGCATCATTAGATTAAGCTCGACTCCCGGACACTTGTAGTCTGCGCTTCTCCATCCATTTAAACAGCTTAATGTAACACAAAATTCATTACTGATCACATTACACTCAACTTATGGCCCGGCGGGCTGGCGGATGAACGTAACGTTAAACTTCTCCTGAAGCAGGAAACCCAAAAATCAGACGTTTGCAGCAAGAGGCTCTAAACGAGGATCTTCTGGAGCTTCTGTAGATTCAGTCTTACATTAGTTCCGAGCGTTCAAAGTAACATTTTTAACATTTTTGTTACTTAATGGAAAGTTAGGGAATCGTTCTTACAACGTAAAATTGTTAGCAGGGTCTACTCTAACCCTGACTTTGGTTGGGTGTCTCCTAAGAAGTTTCACAGTACAGTGTTTACCGTATAGATCTGACCCTGTGGCTGGTGTGGGATTCATCTGGTCATTGTAAAGCAGAGAGAGAGATTGTGTGTGAGATTGGGTCTGTGTTTGTAATACCTCAGCAGATTGCTTTGTAGCTGTGGGACGCCCCGTTTAATACAGCAGGTTCAGTCGGAAGACTGGTTCAGTACTCAACATCTCATGCACAGGAAAATCTTCAGCAGAAGATCTCAGTGTCAGGGGACAGCTCAGACTCTTCTTCTTTATCAGCTGCTAACTACTTCTCCATGTTTCCTTCCATCTTCTCCATCGCTCCAAAAATTGTGTTTCCTGACATGAGAGCCATGAGCAAGAAGCACTCTTAGAAGAATAAAACTTGGAAAATGAAGAACTTGAAATATCAAACCTGGGAGCAAGCAGGTGACGATACTCCGCGAGACTCTTACGTAAAGCAAGCCTAAACACAACTCCTGAAATACAATCGTCTTAAAACTACATTTTAGCCAGCAGCATATTGTTGCAAACTGAATTTTTCACATTGGTGCTAATGCAGCGTAAATTTTGTTTAAGCGAGAGGAGGACAGGACTCTGCTGCCAGTGCTTTCTGAGGTTACACGCAGGGATTACATGTCCGTCATTCCTCATTACTCCAGCTGCCCCAAAAAACACATTTATATCTGTTTTCCTGTTAAGCCTGCAGCATACAGGGTATGAAAGCACATGCTCGTATCCTTCCTGTCTGCCTTCCAGCACAGAGATCTCAGGAGGCAACAGAGACACAAGCATCGCTCGTGACCTTTGTGCCTCAACGCTAAATATGAATCGCTTTAAAACACAACTGCTGTTAGCAGTTGTAAAACCTCTCAAAAGTCATTCAAACATTCAGCACTTGGTGTTGTGGTCTAAGTGTACTAGCTGGTCATCATTTTACAATAGTTTATAAAGTTGTCAGACTGGCTTTATGATTGAGTTAACTATTTGATCAGGGGTTTGGTTAGGGTGGTTATGAGTGCACAGCTGTTTGTGTCTAGTTAAAACGCTGTTTTGGTAACCTTTAGGATAGTTTTTGGTTAAAAAAGCAGTCATGCGTTCTTTCCAAAGGTTTGAGAGTAATGCACAGCGACAGGGTGAGACATGAAGAATAATTCCTGTATTCAGATTCCCTGTTACAGCCTCCCTCTTACTATCTCTCTCACTCTCTTACTATCTCTCTCTCTCTCATCCATCAGCGACGCATTGTGTCTGGATGGCATTGTAGCATTTAGCACCCTGCTTTGTTTCTCATTGGTCTTCTAGCCTAAAACTAGCAGGAAGAAATAGAAAAGAAACAAAGAAAACTGGGATACAAAGTAAAGGATCATGCTAAACAATAAATGCTGTTTTTCACACAAACACAGACAGACAAACAAACACACACAAACAAACACACACGCAGCGCTGCTGCCTCTAATGGCCTCACACTCTGCACACTGTGAATAAACATTTTGTCTCTTTTCTCAAAGCGTTCCGCCTCTAGCAGGTGATCTGTGTGTTTAAAGAGGACAACATGTTTCATCACTGTTATTTACCAGCATAGTGATGATCCGACTAATGCAAAGCAAAATGGCAATTATGCAAAGCAGGTTTCATGTGTTGCTGTTTATTGCTCATGTGTATGAGTGTGTGTGTGTGTGTGTGTGTGTGTGTGTGTGTGTGTATATATATATATATATATATATATATATATATATACAAAAACACATGAGCACATATATATATATGTCAATCATATATATAATTAATCCATAGTTGTGACAGTGAATTTATAATGTTCACAGATATGTGTTACAGATTTTTTGCATATGTAAAAATAGCTAATCATTTCCATAAATTATTTCCATATAATTTTTACTATTTAAAAATGCATTAACATATACAACATACATATATAATAATTTAGTATGTTAAATAATGTAAAATATTTGTATATGTTTGTGTGTGTGTTTCAGTACTTCAGATGCATGTTCAGTTCATGGTCTTTACTGTGACCGGGTCCATCAATCACAGAGACATGAAGTCAAATAGACAGCAATTAAACCAAATAATTGAATCACAACTCAGATGAAGACACCAGCCTGAGTGCTTTGTAATTGTAAATGGCGTGAGCCCTCCATCCCACCGGCTTAAATCTGAGACCTGCACCTCCAGCAACTATTTAAGCCCTGACTCTGCCAGCAGTAACAGACCTTCTAATGCTCACAATCTCACTGCTTTTCTTTGACTAGGGTTTTTTTAGACGTCTGTGGTCTACTTGTAGCCTGTCTGATAAATAAATAATCAGTCGTGTTTGTTATGTTAATAGATTTTGGTCACATTTAGCCCATTTAGCGTGTTTGAAAACATTTTGAAACAGTTTAAATAAATCAATTCTGTTACAACAGAAGTAGCCAGAGAGTCATTAGCTGTGTTTGCTTATTATTGCTCATACTTTCTATTAGTAATTTAAATAAACTGCTAACTGACTGAAAACCATTCAGAACACCCTAGCAACTGCATAGCAACCCATGTGAAACTCTAGTTTGTATGCAAATCCTGTAGACTAGCTCAAGCAACAGCAGTGCAAGACATGGGTGACATTAGCATTGTGTATTATTGTGTTTTATAACCCTGTGTATTAAACTGGACAATAGATGGGTGATTACTGGCCAGAATCGGACGAGTTAATCTGGAAGAGTGTTAAGTGTTCATGGTATTCTGGTAAAATGTCTTTAATAAGCCACATGATTTAATTATTAATGCCTGTTGCACAAACAGTGAAAGATGAGTTACATGCCAAAATTTAATACTTAACCGTAAGCCCTAACTAGTAAGCCCTTAACAGTATTCTTGTCTTAACAAGCAGCATTAATGAAAAGCATTAGGAGGTTAGAATCAAAAGCAGAGCTGTAGTGTGTGTGCATGTGCGTGTGTGTGTGCATTTATTATAGGAGAGAGGGCTGATATTCTAAATCACAGAGTTCTGGTCCTTAATGCTGATTGGTCAGTATTCATGGTTTATTTACAATAAAGTTTTGCATTGTGCCTGAAGCCCTGAATATTTCCACAGAAGATGTGAAGGAAACCAAAGTGTGCCCCCATGCATGTGTGACATCATTATTTTTCCTGCGCTAAGGCCAAAAGCACAACTTTAGCGGAAACACATCACTGCTGGTGCTCTCCCCTACATGCAGATTCACAAACAAACACGCTTAGCCTGCAGTTCACAACAGTGCATTCTCCAGTCCAGGTGTGAGCCCTGACCGCTTGTGCTCAGCCTGTAGTTGCTACAAGTCTCTGAGGCTTCATTCAGCCTGTTTATTTGTGCTGACCAGAGCAGATGTGCGTGTGTGAGCGCGTTCAGGATCTGCCACACTGTGTTTCTATGCTGTCTGCTGGGCAGCGGAGGAAAAGCACAGCCAACATCTCTTCCCTGGCAAGCCTCTGTCACTCTGAGCCTGTAGAAAGGATTTATGAGCACCTGTCACAGGGGTAGAAGCACTTACCAAAGCAAACAAACAGCTCCTCCCCTCGAGTGTAAATCATCGCAGGAAATGCAGCCATCCTGTCACTGCTATCATTTCTGCACCATGATGTGTGTATGAGACATTATGTATACACATAACATAATAACTGAAAAATTATGGACACAGCCGGGCTGCATCTGATGCATATTCAAAACACGGCATATATCACAGCTGTGATGAGTCCAGACTGTGTATACACTGAATATTTAACACATCTACAACATACAATACAAATCATTCTGAAAATAACAGACTGTAAAAGGTGCTAACAACTGAACGTTTGTCTGAAAGTTTAATTACACACACACACACACTGGAACAGCTGGCATTTAAAAGTCTAGTTTTCTTTTATTTGTCATAATGAGAGTCAATATCTATAAACAGTGAACATGAATAACACAGTGACTCTAATGAATCATTATCAAAAAATACCCTGTTTTATTAATGCAGGCAATAGTTTTAAATAGTTACATTTACACTTTGTCTTATTATTTCATTAATTAATAAATACTTTTTATTAATTACCTTCATAAAAGCATGAGTGTGTTTTACACAACAGTGTTTGTCTTTTTTATGTTTCATGTTCTTTGTTTTCGTCTTCTTTACCTTTTACGCAGCAGAGCTTCAGAGGGAGGGAAGCATCAAGACACTCAGCAACAGCTCCACCAGTGGAAGTATTCCCCGAAACTTCGAGGACTCCCCTCTCCCCACCAATGAGAGCCAGCCCCTGAGTGTCCACCCCACCACATGCCCCAAATCCAGCTGATCTCTGACCCACACAAGTCCCTCTGTAGCCTCTGGACAATCCTGACAGCACAACCACACCACGGTACACACCCACGTTCTCTCTGTCTTTACTCTGATGCCTGTTTTCCTTTTTCCTTTAATCAAACCAGGCATGCAGAAAAACCCTGATCAGTCCAAGAGAAGAATTTAGATGAGCTCTTACATGAAGTCATTCTCTGACCAGATCCTGGGATGTAATTTTCAAATGAATGTTAAAGGGATATAGAGAGAAGAGATCATATATTAATGTGACTGCTGTGACAGGAACTGTAGAAGCATCTCCAGTTTTCTCAGATATGCGTCACATTACCAATATCCTTATGAATTGAACTTCCAGTATGTACTGTAGGTGTGTGTATGTTATTGATTGGTTCTTTGAGTGTGTATGAGTATTGCGTGGCAGTGTGTGTGTGTGTATCAGATCTGTGTTCTGATAAATCTGAGGTCATTATGAGTCTGACCTTTTTATGATCAAATAGACGATTGTTGCAGAGTTGAAACTGTTTTCTTTTTAAAAGCAACACTGCAGTCGTGTTTGATCTGTTTTAATAGATTTTTACTGTAGTAAACAGTTTCATGAGTTTCAGTCAGTTTTATCTTTCATTTGATAAAAAGTCACATTTGGTTGTTTATCTGAATGTTGCATTACATCATAATGTTTGTAACTCTGTGTTCTGTATATTAGACTTTTTCAAAACAAAGTTAATTTCTTGGATTACATTTTGCTTTATAAACACAGTAGATTTATAAAGATATTTTTCAGAAGGGACGTTTGTTTACAGATGTTTCAGTGTTCGACAAATTTTATTAGATTATTGTCCAGGGCTGATATGTAGCAGTGAAAGTCTCATGAATTCACACCACATTTTATTCACATTACAAGCAGATTTAAACAGTCACTCAATCTTCCCTTACACATCATCATCACAGATATATCATTGTTTTGGCTTGTTCATTTAACACAATTATATTGTTTAGTAAGAAGAATGTCTTTCAATTCAGGTTGATTGGATGTAACATTTTACACACAATTTTGAAACTCCAGATGAATTGATACAATAGCTATGAAGCTGCCATGACATCTGATTGCAGTGCACGTGCTTGGACTGCAATTTTTGTAATAATATCATCATGAAATAGTAATTTATGCATTAAGTGACAATAATGATTCTTATACATTTGTGTGTTTGATCAATATATTATATGCATTGTGACTTTTTTTTACAATTATGTGTTCATGAATTTCCTTGTTAGTGTATCTTGCTAATCACTCCAGAATATATTTGTTATATAAACAAACATGCATTTGAATTATGATACAAATCATAAAAAAAAAATTAACAAAAAATGTAAAATCACTGCCTTTGTTAATGGAGTTTTATTTAAAAATCATAAATCTGTACCCAGCAGTGAAGTCCACAGATTTCAGGACACTGGTTGAGAATTCTTCTGTTGCTTTAATTGAATCTGTTTAAGCTTGTTTCATTATAATATAATGACATGTCACATTATATAAATATATCTGTAAACGTAATAGATAGCTACATCTATAGATAATCTAAAACCTATTAAAGGACTGAAAGGCTATAATATGTTTTAAATGTTAAAAACTTACTGTGATTTTGATATACAAAGTCCTACAATCTAGAATGCAACTTGACCACAGGCAGAAAAGAAAACAAAGCAGCTATTATGTCTTTACAGAAACCTTTATTATATAGCCATACAAGCACAGACATCTGAAGCATGAGAAAAACAAAGTATTTTCAATCATTTCTAATAAATTCAGTGTCTTCTGAAAACGTCTCGACAGGCACAAAGTTTAAATGTCCTATAGTTGGACACCTTCAGCCGTTGTTTCTCTCTCCAGATCACCAGCGGTTTTCATGTCTTCAGGGTCAGAGGGCTGCTGTGCAAATTTGTAGATGTAGTTTAACAAACAGGCTATAAACTGACAGCACTGATACACATTGTACAACGCCTCAGTCTGTGAAGGCTTGTTATAAATCCATTTATGATTTTGTGGCTGCTTATTTCAGAACACTTACATTTTCCACAGATGCATCCCAGTGAGAAGTCTTCATTTAATAAAGTCTCTCTTCTGATGGTTTCTGAGGTCACGCAGCTCTTAACTACAACATCAAGCATCTGTACAGCAGTCCAAAAAAAGGAAAATGTCTTGAGCAAGTTTTTCAGCTGCTTCTGCATGTAATTACAGGACCAAGTTAAAGTTTATTGCGTTTACAAGCAAGTCCCTGCAAGTAAAAATAAATACAGGGATACCTAAAACCATTAGTTACATTTAACAAAAAACATCACATTGAAAACATTGTTTTAGAAAAGGAAGATTTTATTTGCACAGACTTGGTGTTTAGTGCTACTGTTTGTTATATGGGCCTTTTAACATAAAAACGTTTAAAACCCGTTTTAGAAAGGCTGTGGCATTGAAAACCAAACCCTAGACAACAATATAACAGCTTTGTGTTGTAATATCTGTCACTGTTAAATGAGACGAGCTCGATTACATGAACTTCAGGATCTGATCTGATCTTCATCATTCTCACTGGTTAAAAAACTGTCGAGATGTTCTTCATCCTGCAATTATTATGATGATGTTAAAACTCGCTCTTCTGTCCTATAATGTTGTAATATACGCAGTAAATTCAATGCGACAACATTAAATAACGGTGAGAAAACCACACGAAATACACTGAAAACAGCTTTACTTGTTAACGTTACATTATAATTATAATTATTTATAGTTATTTCAGATATAATAAGAGGCGATAACTGAGCATGTAAACGCGTTAATCAGCAGATTTTAATAATAAGTAAAATAAATATAAACTGTTAATGCCCGTGACATGTTAACTATGAAGTGCCGAAAATACTGAATGCGGCTTTATGGGCTAAAAAATAAAATCCAAAATAAAAAAAGGAATAGAAGAAACTGTGTATTGTTTTAGGAAACTTTGTATATATATATATATATATTTAATAATAAGAGCATCTGTTGTTAAACCGGTGCTGTAGAAGATACTGGACTGGACTAACACAAGACGTTTCCTGCAGTATCACTTCATCAAATAAAGTTTAAAATTCACCTTCTATCAACCACAAATAACTCAGTCAATATCAATATTAATATCAATATCAATATCAATACAGAAAGATGAAGCCGTCCACACGCACAGCGGAGCTGGAGGCGTGATGACGTCATTCCACCTGTCACCTGAAGACGTGAGCTGCACCTCCAGATCATTTATTGTCATTTATGAGCACATATTATGAGCACATATTTATGAGCACATATTTATGAGCACATATTTATGAGCACATATTTATGAGCACATATTTATGAGCACATATTTATGAGCACATATTTATGGATACTGAAACCTGAAGAGCCTGTGGTCAAAATAACAAATACATATTTACTAAACACGAATGATTTATGAACGATTCAGTATTTCAACATATTTATTTGCTTTGTTTATTGGTTGCGCATTTCGAGACTCGCATGCAGACCTGTTATCATCTTATAACTTGTAATAATAATAAAAACATGAATAAAACAAATGTTTCATCTAGAGGAAACTACGACAGAGAGAGAGAGAGAGAGAGAGAGAGAGAGAGAGAGAGAGAGAGAGACAGAGAGAGAGAGAGAGAGAGAGAGAGAGAGAGAGAGAGAGAGAGACAGAGAGAGAGAGAGAGAGAGAGAGAGAGAGAGAGAGAGAGAGAGAGAGAGAGAGAGAGAGAGAGAGAGAGAGAGAGAGAGAGAGAGAGAGAGAGAGAGAGAGAGAGAGAGAGAGAGTATACATGTGACTGGGGAATATGAGGGACTTTGACAGTCTTAAACGGCCTGGCGCCAGTCTTACACTACCGGCTAAATATAGCAGGACAGAGAGATGAGAAGATGAGAAGATGAGAAGAAGAACAGCGACCGACTCGACAGGGTCCTCTAGTTTCATATCTGTGAAGGGTTGTTTTACAGGAACATATTAATGTCCCCAGAGCTGGAAACACGATCCCAGACCAGATCCCAGACCAGATCCCAGACCAGATCACAGAACAGATCCCAGACCAGATCCCAGAACAGATCACAGAACAGATCACAGAACAGATCACAGACACCTCTCGGACAGTCAGTTCGGATGAAAGGTTCTGCTGGTGTTTCTGGTTCTGCTGGTGTTGCTGGTTCTGCTGGTGTTGCTGGTGTTGCTGGTTCTGCTGGTGTTGCTGGTGTTGCTGGTGTTGCTGGTTCTGCTGGTGTTGGTGGTGTTGCTGGTTCTGCTGGTGTTGCTGGTTCTGCTGGTGTTGGTGGTGTTGCTGGTTCTGCTGGTGTTGCTGGTGTTGCTGGTTCTGCTGGTGTTGCTGGTTCTGCTGGTTCTGCTGGTGTTGCTGGTTCTGCTGGTGTTGCTGGTTCTGCTGGTGTTGCTGGTGTTGCTGGTGTTGCTGGTGTTGGTGGCGCAGTCCCGCAGCTTCAGTGGCGTGTGATACGAGCGCTTGTGCGGTCACTTTCTGTCGGTGCACAGACTCTGATGTGATCACTTCCTCAAGTATATACTCAGAAAAACATCACCAACTTACTGCTGTGTATATGAAAACGTCCATAAACGAGCTTAATATTGTCCAAATCCAGCATACAGGCCTGTTGAATAACAGCAGGTTATTATAGTGCCAAAAACAAACAAGTGTAGGATCAGAAATTACAATCATACATTAATGTTTATTTGATGCATTACAATCATACATTAATGTTTATTTGATTCATTACAATCATACATTAATGTTTATTTGATTCATTACAATCATACATTAATGTTTATTTGATGCATTACAATCATACATTAATGTTTATTTGATTCATTACAATCATACATTAATGTTTATTTGATGCATTACAATCATACATTAATGTTTATTTGATGCATTACAATCATACATTAATGTTTATTTGATTTCCCTTATACGCGATTTGCTTTATTATTTATTATGATTTATTATTCGTCATTTATCATTTACAACAAAGAAATACAACCCAGCTGATGAATGTACGCATGTATGTATTTGTATGGGGTTTATATACACAACATTGTAAACGACGAAATTAAACCCAGCAAACAATATATAACCTTATTCTAACAAACAAGCTTTTAGTCTTTGCTTTACATAATACAGGTTGTATTTTAGAAGACAAACTATACATTTTTCTATACATTTTCTATATATTTTTCTTAATTTCGTTTACCACCTTTATCTGGTTTTATCTGTAAAAGCAGAAAAAGGTGATAAATGTAAACCGGATCTTTTTCTCCTCTGCAGTGATATATGGAAAAGTCTCATGCGAAACAAAATATTTTGTATTAATTTCCACATATTTTATATGCAGGATGTGATACCGTATTCATATGTAATCTCCAGATTATCATATATGGTTAAGGATATTATATATTGCATATTATATATACGCATATTATATATTGTATGTTATATATATTATATATTGCATATTATATATTGTATATTATATATATTATATATATTATATATTGCATATTATATATATTATATACACGCATATTATATATTGTATATTATATATATTATATATATACGTATATTATATATTGTATATTATATATATACGTATATTATATATTGTATGTTCTCGGAAAAGCTCATATGAGCGCTTTGTTTCGTTACTCGTGACTACATCAAGTGTTTGTTTATCTCGTATCCCTGTTTTCTTTCTTTACGACGGAGATTTAACGATTCATACGCTTTACTATGAAGCAAACAGATAACTGAAGTTTTTAATAATCATGAACTTATCAAATAATCGTACGCTTCACACGAAATAATAATATGCCGTGTTTGATGTCAATACTAAAATGCAAATATAAAGATTTTACAAAAGGTTTTAGTTACACTAAAGATATGAAGACGTGCACAAACCCCTGAAACGATTTATTCAGAAAATATCCTTCAGTCAAGATTAATGACAAAAACATGAACACATGAGAAACTGCAGCATGTAATGTAAATATATATCAGATCTTCACATTCAGCTTCTTAGTTTGCAGCACTTGAGAAGATGCTGCTGTCTGACAAAGAGTGGATGTGTCAAATCTACAGACATGTCTCAATCTGCTGAAACCTTCAGAGCTCTGATCTGAGTGCAGTGATATCAGATCACGAATACCTCACTACATAAACATACGTTTAATCTACACATATTTGATCATATATGTTATATATACAGTAAAATTAAAGGTAACAGCCACAGATATTGGCCTGCTAATTCAACACAAGTGAAGAGAAACGCAGCACTCACCAGAAATATCTTCATGTTGGTCATCAACTCTCATCAGCTTCACAGAGTTTAAAGCACTGCTGTCCGATTATTCAGTCAGACACACACCACGTACAGAAAGAGTTACACACACAGTGCAAAGCTAAATTCAGTTTAAATGCACAATCATATACTGCCACTGTGATAACATACTGTATATACTTTATATACTGTATATAGTGTCACTGTGATAATATACTGTATATACTGTATATACTGTATATAGTGTCACTGTGATAATATACTGTATATACTATCATATACTGCCACTGTGATAATATACTGTATATACTGTATATACTGTCACTGTGATAATATACTGTATATACTGTATATAGTGTCACTGTGATAATATACTGTATATACTTTATATAGTGTCACTGTGATAATATACTGTATATACTGTATATAGTGTCACTGTGATAATATACTGTATATACTGTATATAGTGTCACTGTGATAATATACTGTATATACAATCATATACTGTCACTGTAATAATATACTGTATATACTGTATATACTGTATATAGTGTCACTGTGATAATATACTGTATATACAATCATATACTGCCACTGTGATAATATACTGTATATACTGTATATAGTGTCACTGTGATAATATACTGTATATACTGTATATAGTGTCACTGTGATAATATACTGTATATACAATCATATACTGCCACTGTGATAATATACTGTATATACTGTATATAGTGTCACTGTGATAATATACTGTATATACAATCATATACTGTCACTGTGATAATATATATACTGTATATACAATCATATACTGCCACTGTAATAATATACTGTATATACTGTATATAGTGTCACTGTGATAATATACTGTATATACTGTATATAGTGTCACTGTGATAATATACTGTATATACTGTATATAGTGTCACTGTGATAATATACTGTATATACAATCATATACTGCCACTGTGATAATATACTGTATATACTGTATATAGTGTCACTGTGATAATATACTGTATATACTGTATATAGTGTCACTGTGATAATATACTGTATATACTGTATATAGTGTCACTGTGATAATATACTGTATATACAATCATATACTGTCACTGTAATAATATACTGTATATACTGTATATACTGTATATAGTGTCACTGTGATAATATACTGTATATACTGTATATACTGTATATAGTGTCACTGTGATAATATACTGTATATACTGTATATAGTGTCACTGTGATAATATACTGTATATATATTCATATACTGCCACTGTGATAATATACTGTATATAGTGTCACTGTGATAATATACTGTATATACAATCATATACTGTCACTGTAATAATATACTGTATATACTGTATATAGTGTCACTGTGATAATATACTGTATATACAATCATATACTGTCACTGTAATAATATACTGTATATATGTATATACTGTATATAGTGTCACTGTGATAATATACTGTATATACTGTATATACTGTATATAGTGTCACTGTGATAATATACTGTATATACTGTATATAGTGTCACTGTGATAATATACTGTGCTCATAATCATAATCTCATAATCTTTTAAAATGTGCCACTAACAGAAAGTGCGAATTAATCATTTTTTAAACAATTCACACTTTTGTTAGTTATAATTTAAAATCTATTTTATCCAGTTTTCAGTGTATCGGAGAGTGAGTTTGGTTTCTCCAAAAGGAGGCATGGTCATTTTTAAAGCTCAAGCCGGTCGAGGTGCCGTCTCCACCGGCTCAGCACTGAGGGCTGGCCCGGTGTTTGGTTTGCAGATGGGCGGGATTCCCTGATCTTTTCGTCATTGGTTAATATTTTATTCTGTTGACATGTTTTCTTGCTGCTAATGTTTCCGACACCTTCTCGTCCATCCCCTTTTCTCTAGCCTGGCTGGAGCTGTCAAAACCACGCCTGCACAGGCCCACAATTGGTCCAGAAGGCGTAAAATCAGTAATCAAGAGGGTTTGGTTCATTAGTGTTGGGAGAGAGTTGCAGTTGTACGGTGGAGAGCATTACCATCTTGATCTTACCATTGCACCTCCACGTCCGAGGAGAATGGCTGAGATCTAATGGACATCCGCCGTGATGATGCTCTTGTGAGAGCGCCTGCTGGAGAACCTCAGGAGAACCGCCTGCCCTCAAAGCGTCGGGCGCACCTTCACTGCGCTCATTACGGGGACTTCATGGAAACCAGCCGCCGGGGGAGTTAAAAGCGGAAGATCCTCACGGTTGTTTCAGTCATATTTCGTGCTATCCAAAACGGCGTTGTCGTGCTTCTCCTCGGCGCACTGAGATTGCACACTCATTTGGATAAGCTCTTGTTTTCTAGGGAACGCAACACTGATTTGTTTCACTACGAGTTTTTGGATGCACCGATGAGAGATCCGGTGTTTACGGGCGCTGTCATGGCTTACCACCCTTTCCACGCTCACCGGCCGACAGACTTTCCCATGTCAGCTTTCCTGGCGGCCGCGCAACCCTCCTTCTTCCCGGCGTTGACCTTGCCTCCCGGGGTTCTCACGAAGCCGATCCCGGATCATGCCCTGGTGGGAGCCGCGGAGGCTGGGCTTCACCCGGCTCTGAGTCACCATCATCAGGCAGCTCATGTGCGCACTTTCAAGAGCCTGGAGCCGGAGAAAGAGGTGGAAGATGATCCGAAAGTCACGCTGGAATCGAAGGATCTATGGGACCAGTTTCACAAAATAGGAACAGAAATGGTTATTACGAAATCTGGCAGGTGGGACCACGACTCACATCGGCTCTGTTTTAAGTCTTTTAACACTTTTTAACACAATTGCTCGGTCGATGGAAATTTAGCAGGCCCCTGTAATTTCTTTATTAACTTCTTGTCTTTTGCACAGCGCTGTTGTAAGTCTCTGTTTCTCTGTTAATGTCTGGCCTCATTGAATAGTTATTATAGGGATTTTTATTATAGAGTCAGAGATGTTTGTGAAGTGTTGATCTGATTAATGAAAACTTGTTGTGTAGATAACATGGTTTTCTTTCTTTAAATAACTAAATCTGGCTTTGTCATAATGCAGAGCCGACACTGTTCAATCTTGCTTTAATTCACTTGGTAAGGAGAAATGTCTCTTTTAGTTAAAACATATGATTGGAGACGGCTTCTTTATTTTGGCTTCTCTGGATTTGGTTTGGTTTGGTTGTTGAAACGTTCAGCTTGCATTTGCCTGCATTTGCTCGTGCGCAAAAATAAAAGCTTTCTAAAGATTTTAATTCAAACATATTTCACATTTGTCAACCTTTCTACAGGAGGATGTTTCCACCGTTTAAAGTGCGCATTAATGGACTGGATAAAAAAGCAAAGTATATTCTGTTAATGGATATTGTGGCTGCCGACGACTGCCGCTACAAGTTCCACAACTCGCGCTGGATGGTCGCGGGGAAGGCTGACCCGGAGATGCCCAAGCGAATGTACATACATCCGGATAGCCCAGCTACTGGAGAGCAATGGATGAACAAGCCTGTTGCTTTTAATAAACTCAAGTTAACCAACAACATTTCGGACAAACATGGATTTGTAAGTGACTTTTACCCACTAACCTTCTTACATTGTATTCTAGGCCTATAATAAACGCATGGCTCTGCTGTCGTCTGTGGGCTGTAATGCTTTCCATTCATAATGATTGATTATATATTGCTGAGGAGAACATCGACATTTCTTCCTGACTGGTGAAAACTGTGAAGACTTTATACATTTCTGATTTCGTTTGCTTCTCAATGTCACTAACATGCGTTATTTCTCCTCTTTTCTTTCGCTTACGCACCAGATATGAGTGCTTTATTTATAGGGAATAAAACTATAAATAAAGAGGGCATTGTCAGCCCCGTTATGTCACGTAAAAACTTCATCCTGAGTTTGTCTTGGCCACTGTTACTCCCATTGTTTATAACAGAGGCGAAGACGGAGTCATTTTAGGGGGTGGAAATGACAAAAACGAGGTCAAAGGAACGGAACAACCCCTGAATCAGTACAGTACAATATTGTGAAAGTGAAATTGAGTTTGCTCTGCTAAAACAAATGCACCATTTAAACCAGAGGTGTACAGTGAATCTGAAAACTACATGTTGTTGTTGTAATTGTAGACTAAAGGTTTCATTCAATTAGGAAGAATATGAAAGATTATACTAAACTGTTATTTGCTTTTGTTGTAATGATGGCACCACCACAGCAATGGAGGATAATCGTGTTTCTTTCCAAGTTCTCCTGAAGTTATCAAACCCGTTCTTGCAGTAACGTTAGTACAACGTTGTTGTTGTTACCTGCAGCTGTCTGTTTTAAAGGTCTTTTAGTATTGTATTAAAGTCAACATCGTGCTGTTGTGAACATGTATTGTATTTACGTATTATTGCATGGTAATTGTTCACACTTTTTCTTCTTTCAGACGATTCTGAATTCGATGCATAAATATCAGCCCAGGTTTCACATCGTGAGAGCAAACGACATCCTGAAGCTCCCGTACAGCACGTTCAGGACGTACGTCTTCCCGGAGACCGATTTCATCGCCGTGACTGCTTATCAAAACGACAAGGTAACCAAACAGACCGTGCAACCGTGCGGGAACATTACACTAACGCTTCATAACCGTGCATGCTTTATTCAAGTGCATATTCATAATCGGTGCATGCTTTATTCAAGTGCATATTCATAATCGGTGCATGCTTTATTCAAGTGCATATTCATAATCGGTGCATGCTTTATTCAAGTGCATATTCATAAATATACGGTGCATGCTTTATTCAAGTGCATATTCATAAATATACGGTGCATGCTTTATTCAAGTGCATATTCATAATCGGTGCATGCTTTATTCAAGTGCATATTCATAAAAATACGGTGCATGCTTTATTCAAGTGCATATTCATATTCGGTGCATGCTTTATTCAAGTGCATATTCATAATCGGTGCATGGTTTTTTTTAGTGTGGTCTTACATTGCTGTTTCTAGTTCACGTACACTCAGTATTATATATATATATATATATATATATATATATATATATACACACACACACACACACACACACACACACACACACACACACGACTCGGGGGTCGTGCTGAGATCTCTCTTAATAAACATTTATTATATTTTATTATCTTAATAAACATTTATAATAATCCAGTTTAAAAATCACTCTGACAGTCTATGGAGCGACTTGTCTATGACACGTATTGTGCATTTAAATCTGCTATTAATAAGCAATTTGTTTGTCGATTATAAGCTGGTCGATTATAAACGACAGATAATGCTACCTCTTCCGTTATTAAACAGATGATCACTAGACTGCTGCTACATGTAATACTGGTGCAACAAATGCCAAATAAAACACAATAATACACGTTTCTTTGTGTTCAGATAACACAGCTGAAGATTGACAATAACCCGTTTGCTAAAGGCTTCAGAGACACGGGGAACGGCAGGAGAGAGAAAAGGTTGGTCTGAAAACTCAAACATGCACTAAACTATAACAGATCCGGAGTCAGTGAGCTCGTATTTTGTGTTTTTGTGTATCAGGAAACCGCTGACTCTTCCATCAATACGCCTGTTTGAGGATCAGTGTAAAGCAGACCGTGACGGCGGAGACTCCGACGCGTCCTCCAGTGAGCCCGGACCCGGACCCGGCAGAGACGCTGGTCCTTCACCAGAACCGGTTTCCAGCCCCCTTAACACGTTTAACCCGAGCAGCAGAGGTCAGTCCATATCTATGAATAAATCAGTCAGTAAGATGAAAACAGTCCCAGATTACTGCCGTGGACTGCATTCATTTAACTAGAATAAAACAGAATAACTTCACTGTCATTGCACAACGAAATGTAGTCTCTCGAAATTTATCCAAAACCACTTAAAAAAAACAGAGAAGAACAGATCAAACTGAATGTAATTATTCGTACATTATTTCTTTAAATATGGGCAAATTTCCATCTCATTTTTCCAATTTCTGATAAATGTCCAAATTTTTTTCTGAGCGTTTCCCATCCGCTCCAGTATTGTATTGTAATTTTAATCAATTATATGGACAATGGGGACAGATGTGTAGCTTTTACACTAGAAACGCGTTTATTCTACGTGCTTAATTAAAACAATATTATTATATTGTTTATTATTATTATTATACAATATTTGTTATTGTGTTTGTGGAAAAACTAGATATGGAACTGAAATTAGGCGGCTGTGGTTAAAAAATGATGTTTATTATCTATCAGTGGATAAATGGATAATTGGTTATACATACTTTACAGAAGACAAAACAAGCACCGACAGTGAGCACGAACTGGATCGCCAAGATGAGCGACGTGGCGAATCCAGCAGTCCTGGACCTGAGCCTCCATCTCCGGCCAGGTCGAGATGTGAGGAGGGTGGACGGGAGAGGCCTGCTTCAGAGAAGAAGGATGATGATCAAGACTCCCGAAAATCAAGCATAAGGAGTTTGAGAAAAGACAAAGTAGAGAGCAAGAAAGACACAGACTTGAGCAAAAAGGACGTGGAGCAGGCTTGTGTAGGCAGCAGTAAGGAGAGCTTCTCTCCTCTGATGGTCCACACAGAGAGCCCTTCACACTTCAGTGCAGGACATCTCCACAGTCTGGCTCTCTCCGGCCTGCACACTCAGCACTTCTTTAACCCACTGAACACCGGACAGCCTTTATTTTTGCACCCTGGACAGTTCGCCATGTCACCTGGAGGGTTTTCGGCCATGGGTATGGGACATTTATTAGCTTCTGTATCAGGAGCTGGTGGGATGGAAAACGGAGGTTCCTTCAGCCCCTTTCACCTGCCTCAACACACGCTTGCCTCTCAGGTAAGACAACTCTCTCCTTTATACATTACATACACGTCATGTCTGGAGATGTGGGTGAAATATAGCACGATTTCTTCAATTATATCAAATACTGGTCTCAGAAATGACGTTCAGACAGCTCACTTTGCGTTAATGCTTTTAGATTTGACACAATTATCGTGTTGTAATAAAATGGTACTGCTCAATAGTTCAAATAAAGCGTATTGTAATTCTCATTGAAATGCAATAAGCAGATACGTGCACATCGATTTAACACGTCAAAATGTAAAATATAAAAAACAACTACATTTGTGATAATAGTGTCACTGGTTCCCGGTGGTTTAAAATCAAACATTTGTCTCGCATTATATTATTATGGTGCATTATAACGCCCGGCTGAATTTCAGCTGTTTTGTCTCTTCACAGGGAGTCTCCATGGCGGCCTTCGGTGGGCTGTTCCCCCACCCGTACACCACCTACATGGCCGCGGCAGCCGCGGCGGCCTCCGCCCTTCCGGCGGGCTGCAGCGCGGCCTCCTCGCTCTCCGGGAGCCCGTTTTTGTGCAGCTCCTCCCGGCCTCGACTGAGATTTAACCCTTACCAGCTCCCCGTGTCTAGCACCAACCTACTCGGCCCCGGACTGCAGGGCGGCCTAAACCCGTCACCTGAGTCCTCCAGCTGCGGCAGCAGGGAGGCCAGTCCTGTACCCGATCAGCATACCCACCAACCGGGGACCCGTCAGAGACACAGCCCGCCTAAAACAACCATGAAGGACTCCATCAGCGACCTGCAGATCATCCAGAGACTGGTGAGCGGAATAGAGAGCCAGACCTCCTCACCCAGCGGTTCCCCAAAGTGATGACCAGCGGGACTTCATTACGACTGGACTGGAAATAAAGAAAAGAGAGGCACATTTGTGAAGAAATAAATGCTGCATGAACTGGACGTGCTGGAGACAAAAGTGCTGCCAGTAATCCCACAGCGACCCACAGAAGAGAGCAAAGACCAAAGAGATGAAGATCTGCACACAACCAGGACAATACCAAGAGAAGAAATTAAGAAGGATGTTTCAAAAGGGATTGAACCTGAACTATTTAATGTTATTATTAATTCAAGAAACTCCATTCTGTAAATAACCTCCAGGACATTAGAATATGCAAATTGGTATTAATTTATTCAAAGCTGTACATAATATTTAGAGTTGATCTCGTTGATTTTTCCACACACAATGGTTACTGTAGACGATGCGGGACCCGCCTGCGGGACCAGCCTGTTTTAAAGCCTCAGGTCAATGTAACCAACACACAAGAGACTTCAGCTGTTTATATAAAGAAATAGACGAGAACATGTCCCGTTTTGCAGGCTGTCCGGATTTTTCTGTTGTTGTTGTGGGGCTCTTTCACATTTGCAATAAAAAAGTTGATCCAAGTTTACATATTTTAAATTTATTAATGATAAACTGCACGTCAATTAATGACAGAGGGAAACTAGACAAGCTGTGAGGTCAGAAGAAAAGTGTTTAATGCAAGCCAATAAAACTGTTAAGATTAATGCTGCTCATATGATAAAGGTTATTATAGAGTTAAGAGCTCAGATTATTTCATTTGTTATTCAGGTATACACAACATGTAGACCTGATCAGATTGTACAAAACAAGCCCGTCAAAATCACCGGGCACCGGTAAAATGTTCATTTCTGTATGGAAAAATCTTCTGTAAGCAGAACAATGTCTCGTATTTTTCCAGGATTCACGAAACTGTTGTGCTGGTCCACCGCAGGTCAGTGCGCCCTCTACCGTTCACCATGATTACTGTACACAACCTCACTCTCTAAACAAGACTGCATGTGCAAAACGATGGATGCTATTTCAATTTTGTTTGTGTAGGCTATACATTAGAAAACAACAATAAACATACAAACATAAAACTTAAATATTATTAGCACTGCAATATCAATCATAATTCAAATACGTGAGCTTTTGTTAGTTAACCAGTGAGAAACATTACAAAGACTTAAGGTCTAAATTCGAGTTTTATTGTTTCCAGTTTTTCCTGTGGAGTATAATGTCACCTATTGTATTGTTTTGACCCTATTTATAGTCACACAGCTGTAATGTACGAATATGCACAAAGCCAGACTCAGAAACAGTACGACCCCTCGACCCTCCTCCTTTCCTTCATTCTCTTTTTCTTGTGTGCTTTTTGCCACTGACCATTAACCATTTGAGCACACACAGAATTGCAGTTTAGACACCTTCTATAGATTAGTAAGCTGCACAGCAAAGTTAAAAGACTGGGAGAAAACTAGTTTGAGGTTACAGTGAAAGGGTTAAGTGCTACAGCCAGGAGGTGAGGGAGGATGAGTGTTCGGATGCCGGTCACTTAGGCAGCAGACAGTCCTTTGTCCAGTAACCGGCGCCTGTCGCCTGCCTGTCGGCCACGTAGCCTCCTCACACCCGCATACAAAGACACAAATCCCGAGAGTTACAGCTCCTAATTAGAGATCCCCCTGCTTTCTGTTCTTTTCTTTCTCCAGCAATAAGCACAAGCCCTTATTTTAATTAAAGGTCCCATTGTTAAACTGTTATATTCTATTAACAGAGCGAACGTAACTCTTTGTCAAAACTAATCAGTCAATGAGCAATCAATCCACAGACTAAGCTGAGGATGGTGCTTGTGTAGGACAAAACCAGTTAAGTGTTGTCAAGCAAATCTGGAAGTGAGAAAGACCTGAAGCACACAGGCCGGACGTAACATTAAGTGAAGGCAATTTAACAATCGTCTTGATATATTACTGAAATTTCAGACAAAAGAAGCCGTGAGCGTGTGTTTTCTCACAGTCGTTGTTGAGTTCTTTATCTGCAGTGGCTGAAACTGAGGCTTGATATGAAACACTGATGTGTTGACATCACCTGATGCAGACATCATTCAACTTCTGTATAAAGAAGACAGAGAAAGATACGGGTTTATTGTTATTTTATTACAATAAAAGTTTATTATAATCACTGCTTAACAGTCTAAGTTAATTTTCCCAAAGAACCCCACTTTTTAAATAATGTATGTTAACTTGAGACACAAGACAGAAATAGGCTACAAACCCCAAACAACATTCTTGAATCTCAAAGGATCAAATGGACCTCGTGTCCAGCAGACTGTTCACGAAAAAACATGTTGCATTTCTGCAGCACACAAAAGAAAGTACACAATAACCTACTAACTTTTTCTCAAATTTTGTGCCAATCAAACTCTTTTGCCTCAACATAATTTACTGTTCTACAATGTAAGCTTTGAATCCTAGCTGAGAAAAAAACTAAAACAAAAAATGTTTGATTAAAAAACAATACAATGGCTACAAATGTAGTTTAATTTATACTTTAAACAATCCACCACAAAATAGAAACAGGAATAAATAATACTTCTCTATATAATCTAAACACTCCTGGTATTATTCGTTTGTTAGTGAAAGGGATGAGCCTCTGTGATGAATCACTCCTACACGTTTATCTTGTGTTACTAAACAGAAGAAAGGTAATGCTGACCAACTTATCATAACAGAGCTAATCTACAGGAATCAGATGAGGACCTCATAAAGTCTTAACCTTTAAAGGGGTGTCAAAAAGTGAGGACTAGACAAAATATCCTCACTTTACTCCCTTTGTCCTCACTCTGCGAGTGTAACTTGTCACACTGGTTCTCACAAAGATAAATGTATAAGTACACACACAGGCGATGGATCTCCAGCCTCTCCCTAGATTCCCTCACTTCTGTCATCTCCCCACCCTTGTTTGCTCTTGGATTACTCTCATAGCTTCTGATCCTGTTTGTGCTGTGTGTTCGTGCATGTGCTGTGTGTTTGTGTTCGTGCATGTGCTGTGTGTTTGTGCATGTGCTGTGTGTTCGTGCATGTGCTGTGTGTTTGTGTTCGTGCATGTGCTGTGTGTTTGTGTTCGTGCATGTGCTGTGTGTTCGTGCATGTGCTGTGTGTTCGTGCATGTGCTGTGTGTTCGTGCATGTGCTGTGTGTTTGTGTTTGTGCTGTGTGTTTGTGTTCGTGCATGTGCTGTGTGTTTGTGTTTGTGCATGTGCTGTGTGTTTGTGTTTGTGCATGTGCTGTGTGTTTGTGCATGTGCTGTGTGTTTGTGTTCGTGCATGTGCTGTGTGTTCGTGCATGTGCTGTGTGTTTGTGTTTGTGCATGTGCTGTGTGTTTGTGTTGTGCATGTGCTGTGTGTTCGTGCATGTGCTGTGTGTTCGTGCATGTGCTGTGTGTTCGTGCATGTGCTGTGTGTTTGTGTTCGTGCATGTGCTGTGTGTTCGTGCATGTGCTGTGTGTTTGTGTTCGTGCATGTGCATGTTGTGTGTTTGTGTGTGTGTTCGTGCATGTGCTGTGTGTTCGTGTTCGCATGTGCTGTGTGTTTGTGTTCGTGCATGTGCTGTGTGTTTGTGCATGTGCTGTGTGTTCGTGCATGTGCTGTGTTTGTGTTCGTGCATGTGCTGTGTGTTCGTGCATGTGCTGTGTGTTCGTGCATGTGCATGTGCTGTGTGTTCGTGCATGTGCTGTGTGTTTGTGCGTGCATGTGCTGTGTGTTTGTGCATGTGCTGTGTGTTTGTGTTCGTGCATGTGCTGTGTTTGTGCATGTGCTGTGTGTTTGTGCATGTGCTGTGTGTTTGTGCATGTGCTGTGTGTTTGTGTTCGTGCATGTGCTGTGTTTGTGCATGTGCTGTGTGTTTGTGTTCGTGCATGTGCTGTGTTTGTGCTGTGTGTTTGTGTTCGTGCATGTGCTGTGTTTGTGCATGTGCTGTGTGTTTGTGCATGTGCTGTGTGTTTGTGCATGTGCTGTGTGTTTGTGCTGTGCATGTGCTTGTGTTTGTGTGTGTGTTGTGCATGTGCTGTGTGTTTGTGTGTGCATGTGTGTGTGTTTGTGCATGTGCTGTGTGTTCGTGCATGTGCTGTGTGTCTGTCATGTGCATGTGCTGTGTGTTCGTGCATGTGCTGTGTGTTTGTGTGTGTTGTGCATGTGCTGTGTGTTTGCTTGTGCTGTGTGTTTGTGTTGTGCATGTGCTGTGTGTTCGTGCATGTGCTGTGTGTTCCGTGCATGTGCTGTGTGTTGTGTGCTGTGTGTTTTTCATGTGCTGTGTGTTTGTGTTCGTGCATGTGCTGTGTTTCGTGCATGTGCTGTGTGTTTGTGCATGTGCTGTGTGTGTGTGCTGTGTGTTCGTGCATGTGCTGTGTGTTTGTGTTCATGCTGTGTGTGTGTGTGCATGTGCTGTGTGTTTGTGCATGTGCTGTTTGTTTGTGTTCGTGCATGTGCTGTGTGTTTGATGTGCTGTGTGTTTGTGCATGTGCTGTGTGTTTGTGTTCGTGCATGTGCTGTGTGTTCGTGCATGTGCTGTGTGTTTGTGCATGTGCTGTGTGTTTGTGTTTGTGCATGTGCTGTGTGTTCGTGCATGTGCTGTGTGTTTGTGCATGTGCTGTGTGTTTGTGTTTGTGCATGTGCTGTGTGTTTGTGCATGTGCTGTGTGTTCGTGCATGTGCTGTGTGTTTGTGTTTGCATGTGCATGTGCTGTGTGTTCGTGTGTGCTGTGTGTGTGCTGTGTGTTTGTGTTCGTGCATGTGCTGTGTGTTTGTGTCGTGCATGTGCTGTGTGTTGTCGTGCATGTGCTGTGTGTTTGTGTTCGTGCATGTGCTGTGTGTTTGTGCTGTGTGTTCGTGCATGTGCTGTGTGTTTGTGTTCGTGCATGTGCTGTGTGTTCGTGCATGTGCTGTGTGTTTGTGTTCGTGCATGTGCTGTGTGTTCGTGCATGTGCTGTGTGTTTGTGTTCGTGCATGTGCTGTGTGTTTGTGTTCGTGCATGTGCTGTGTGTTTGTGTTCGTGCATGTGCTGTGTGTTTGTGCTGTGTGTTGTGTGCTTGCATGTGCTGTGTGTTTGTGTCTGTGTGTTCGTGCATGTGCTGTGTGTTCGTGCATGTGCTGTGTGTTCGTGCATGTGCTGTGTGTTCGTGTTCGTGCATGTGCTGTGTGTTTGTGCATGTGCTGTGTGTTTGTGCATGTGCTGTGTGTTCGTGCATGTGCTGTGTGTTCGTGCATGTGCTGTGTGTTTGTGTTTGTGCATGTGCTGTGTGTTCGTGCATGTGCTGTGTGTTTGTGCATGTGCTGTGTGTTCGTGCATGTGCTGTGTGTTTGTGTGTCATGTGCTGTGTGTGTTGTGCATGTGCATGTGCTGTGTGTTGTTCGTGTTCGTGCATGTGCTGTGTGTTTGTGCATGTGCTGTGTGTTCGTGCTTGTGCTGTGTGTGTGTTCGTCATGTGCTGTGTGTTTGTGCATGTGCTGTGTGTCCGTGCATGTGCGTGTGTTTGTGTGTGTCTGTGTGTTCGTGCATGTGCTGTGTGTTCATGTGCTGTGTGTTCGTGCATGTGCTGTGTGTTCGTGATGTGCTTGTGTTTGTGCATGTGCTGTGTGTTCGTGCATGTGCTGTGTGTTCGTGTTCGTGCATGTGCTGTGTGTTTGTGCATGTGCATGTGCTGTGTTCGTGCATGTGCTGTGTGTTCGTGTTCATGTGCTGTGTGTTCGCGCATGTGCTGTGTGTTCGTGCATGTGCTGTGTGTTCGCGCATGTGCTGTGTGTTCGCGCATGTGCTGTGTGTTCGTGCATGTGCTGTGTGTTCGTGTTTGTGCATGTGCTGTGTGTTCGTGCATGTTTGTGTTGTATATGTGATGGCATGTGTGAGAAGTAGAATCCTTCAGTTTTCTGTCTATAGCGGTAACTCTCTCACTGCCATTAGCAATTCAATCTCTAATATAAAAAAGCGCTCAACACCTGGACACACAGACATCAGAAAAACACCCACAACACACTGGGTCCTTCTATGTCATCTGTGCCCATTCTTGAGTGTTTTAAAAACCACAGCATCTAAAATAAGTGTTTCCTGCTATGTTAAACAGGATTTTAAAGATAAGAAATCATCTGTCCCAGAAAGACGTTTACACACTCGGTTGCTTTTGGGGGTTCTGAAGTATGCGCTTTTTCATTTTCTCTGCCTCTCCAGCAAGACACCCTCGTAATCTTCCCTTACACTTTAAAAACTCACAAATCCTGCCAAGTACATCACAATACAACAGCTTGCCTCAGTACCGAAAGCATTTGCAGTGAAAACTGTTAGGCCACACAAATTATTTGCCTAATAGAAAGGAGAGAAATTTGCTTGTGTTTGCACTGTTAATTACTGAAGGCTTCCAGGAGTTTGAACAGCTTAACACAGCCGGTACTAGATGTGACTCAGACACAGATGTCTTCACACTGTATGCCACTAAAACAGGCAAACTCACACATCATCCACCTACAGACAACAGCTAAGTGTTTAGAAATCTCACAGATGGTGAAAAGGAGGACCCATCCTTTTAACTGACTACTAGAAGCAAAGCTTTAGTGTTAGTGGGCAGCGCCCCCTGTCTACAAATAACAGAATTACCGTAAAAGAGCAGGATTGATTTAGTAAAATTGTGACATTCAATGAAGAGAAGAGCAACAGGGTGATGCCAGGACAGATACACCTCTGACGAAATCCTGGTAAACTCAGACTCACTGCACAACTGGACACATGACTGGAGATGCACAACAAGGGATCAGAGACCTCACAGGCAATAAAAGCCAGTTATGACAATAATGGCACATTCAGATAACGCTCCTCATAAGAACTGAAGAGAGCTGTGTATATCTGGCTCATATGATTCCATGCAGATATCATATGTGAACCATTTAAGACTGACAGGGTTAACAACCGTACGTATGTTTACAAAAGTTTCTGGCTTAAAAAAAAAAAGTAAAATCAAGAAATGTGACACACAATGAAAAACTATGACTTCAGAGTTTCATTTTCATCTCCATTTTTTATATCATAAATAAAATTTGCATTTTCACAAACTGACTTCTGAGCAGCACCATATATATTAAACATCTTAATGTAAATATAGCCACACACACTACACACCACACCCACCACAGACACTACAGACACACACACACCACAGACACTACAGAAGCTACAGACGCTACAGACACACCACAGACACACACACCACAGACACACACACACCACAGACACTACAGAAGCTACAGACGCTACACCCACTACAGACACTACAGACACACACACACCACAGACACTACAGACACACAACACTACAGACACCACAGACACTACAGACACTACAGACACACACACACACCACAGACACAGACACTACAGAAGCTACAGACGCTACACCCACTACAGACACACACACCACAGACGCTACAGACACACCAAGTGGTTCGGAGATGCTGAGCATGAATATACCTCGATCTCTCTAAACACAACTGATAACAGATCTCACAGCACTCTCCTGTGCACTCAGTGCTGTTGTTGGGTGTGATTGGAAAGTCAACGAGAAAGCAAATATGGATTCTAGCACGAATGGACGGCCTCAATACATCAGAGCAGTGCTTTAATGTAACACCTGCTCTACAGACCTGAGAGCCATTGTGCCCCTAACAAGACACTCATGGGCATAAAAGTGCATCGCTCCCGGGTTGCTTTTGTGGCCGGCCGTGAGTGTGTTTGCTTTTCGAGGTTCTCCCAGTGTGACGGTGATGCTCTCATTGTCAGAACACCCACAGCCTTTGTGTGCTGACACGCAGAGGAAGGGAGGGGAGCGGTGGATGCGTGAGTGCGTCTGGACGTTAGCCAGCGGAGTGAGAGGCACCTGTGTCGACACCTCCCATCGTTCTTTTACATGCGTAATCCCTCGCTCACTAAAGCACACAAACTTCAGAGCCCTGTCTTTTCACCGCATAAGTGTCTTTCATCCTGTTGGAAAATAACAACACTTGCTTGTTTTCAGTTTCTAAGGAATCACCTCAGTTGTTATTGCAAAGGTTCTGGCTCGAGGCGGTTCTGACACCATTTGAGGGTTTGTTTTTGCTACAATTTCTTTTTGGTGCTCAGCCTGTAGATTGTGTAGTGACGGTATGTTTTATCACACCTGCTGAGGTCTAACCCTAACAACTTCAATTCCCCCTGAATTAGTTTGCACCCATATGTTAATCGGCCACCTTTAAAAGGCCTTAAACTGAATTTAACATTCATCAATTCATAAATGAAGGCTACCAAAGTTGTCTCAATGCAGAGAGCGCCTGCAAATTCACTCGCAGGTACACAAACACTCTTCACTCCTGGCACTTCTACAGCATTCAATTTTCACTAAAGTTTTCTTCGTTTACAAGATCTGACACTTAATGAGAGAGGAGTCACGCATTCTCCCACAATCAGAATATCTTCTCCCAGACATGAGATCTTTACAAGCTCTCCATCCAGTCTACTTGAAATCATAAACACATGATGGAAACAGACTTCACAGACACCTACATCACAAAGCACAGGGAATGTATAAGCAGTCTAACAATAGCACAGACGAGAGAAACAGGGCAATGAGAGGCTGTTACACATTGTCTGCCTCTGACTGGCTGTCGTCTGTGATTCAGTACTAGACATTTTCTACCTGAATCACGCAGAAAACATTCAAACAAGTTTCAGTTCAGTCTAGACAACGGTGAAGCAACTGGAGACAAAATAAACAAAGTAGATTTGTAATCTAAAAACACATATACATTATTTGTACTGGTGATGGAGCAGTTTTACACAAGTGTCTCTCTAAAACTTTGAAACAAGATCCCAAGATCTAATCAGGAGAAAGGCTGAATTCAATATAAGATCCATCAGCATCTCTATTAAAAAGTCAATTTTATTGATCAGCTTATATTGAGTGATGTGTGTCAACAGCAGTTTTTAAACTGTATGAATTAACAAACAACACGATTACTCTCCGCCATAATTAATCAATTTCCTCCTAAATGGAAATGATAACAGAGTCACCAAACCAGTCTCAAATCTCTGAGCGATTAAACTAATAACCACTGCTACACTTAAAACGAAATAAATCAGCCGTCCATTAGTGAGTACATCTTCTGATTCACTTATAAAGCCACTTCTTTCCTTTTAATTAACATCTTTGCTAACCACACCACACAAGAAAACACTATAAAGTCTGAAACATATGCACAACACTGAAAAGAAAACATATTAAAGGCTTTGAGTAAACAACAGAGGATGAGCCATAAAGAATGTCTGTACCCAGATCAGTCTACCTGTCTAATTGTTAAATCAGATTAAGTGTCTAATTCTGAATAAACCTCAGAAAGAAATCCGGCTTTATTGTTCAAGGAGCTCAGAACTACAACCCAAGCCAAGATCCGACAGCTGTGTCTTCAGACAGACTGAATGTTCAGGAATTAAGATGATCAGAAGAGCCCAACAGCACCTTCAGAGCCTCAAACTCTACCTGTGAGCTCACACTGTCAGACAAACTGTGAAATTATTAGTTTCTCACTGAAAAACGAATCTCTCACTGACTACTGACCAGGTTAGAGGTGAAGAGATGGCCCATAAAATACGCTGCTCTTTGAACACTGTGTTCCCTGTTTAACAAAGTGATTGGTTTAGATGGCCACTGTATATTCTTTTGGTCACCTGTTCAAACAGACAAACAGAAACATCTGAGTGACACAATACATAAAACCCAAGGGTGTGTATACCAGCTTAAATGTGCGTCTGAAAGCAGAATCTCAGGCTGAAACAATACACAATTCAGAGCATGCACAATTCAATACGAAATGCTTTAGAAACTAAAGTGGTGGAGCGCTGCATCATAATTGTGTATGCTTTGGTTGTGCGTCCGGATCATGGCAAGTGTTTCTTCTCAAATACTCACACTCAATCTGCCACAAAGAAAAGTCAAAGTGATTTCAGTCAAGCAACAGTGAGACATCTGCTCATATCAACACTGTTCAGTCAGTCTGACGGAGCAATGAGTGCAGAGCAAACACACACACACACACACACACACACACTACACACACACTCATACCAGACGGTTTAAGATATGGACAGCATGAACTACAGGTGTTATAGTAACCAGCATCAAACTTACACTGACCATGTACAGTACAAGATTAGCAAACAATCAAACAAGACATTGTAATGCAGAAGTGAACAAAAAACTGCTTGAATAACACGATTAACATTTTAATACAGTGATGCAGGAAACAGAAGGTCTAAGTTTTGTAAAGTTTTTCACAGCCCACAATCTGTTATTTACCTAACACAGGCTAAGCCCTGCAGCAGGCCACTAGCTCCACCTGGTGGTACAGATGTAGAACTGTGGATAGATGAAACGTGCAGAAAAGTTTCAATGTTCAACAGAGGAAAACTATTGCAGACTGTACAAATATAATATCTGCTCATAATATAATATCTGTTCATAATATAATATCTGTTCATAAAACTGCACACAGGAAGCCAGTGAAATAATCTCACAGTGATTCATGTTGAGGTCCTAAATGAACTTCAGTGATGCTCATTTCCAAATGTCTTTAATGTCATGACTGATCACTAATCAGCTTCTAATCAGAAGTGTCTGAAGCTTGAAACAACCACCAGGATGGGAAAGTGATAAAAAGTTCACCCTCTTTAAGACTCGAAGGCTCTTCAGAGCTTTTAATGATCCACCATTTATAAATTATAAGCATATTTTCATGACATATATAAGAATTTGTCTTATACTTTAGGTAAGTATATAAATGATTGCATTTATCAGCAGAGACTTGCAGTGAAAGATATCAGACCTGTAACAGTGGCTGTTGTGCTCTTGCACTGATCTTGGATCAGGAGACCATTTCCAACTACTTCCGGGTTTGTCTTATTAATGAAACTGCTAATGTCTAATGTAATCTTGCACTGATTCACAACAGTACGTTTATAATGATGATTTATCATTTCACATGTCGCTCTGATTTCCCAGGAAATGTCAGTGTGGTTTAATTTCAGTAATGTTAATGTAATGTTAATGTACAGCTTTAAAATAACCTGCAGTTTTACGTTTCAAACAGAGATGGTGCTAGAGAGGCAGAAGTGACTTATTACAGCTTTAACTTTTATTACTAAGTTGTGTAACACCCAAATGTTAAATTTGTAACATTTTGAACTTTATACATATATTTAATAATCATCTGTTTATAGTAAAATAATGTATACAGTATTTATTGCATATACAAATGTATATATTTGTAATTGTATGTATATATTTATTTAAATGATAGTAAAACTGGCTACTATAAAACACTTTGAAACAAAAGACAGATTTCATTCAGAAGGAGGCCCCATATTAATTTATTATAATTTTACAGTAGCAACAACAACTTAACACGGTAAACGTCAAGTGAAGTGTGATTTAAACAGCTTCAGATAACACTATGTATCAAGCACACTCACAAGGGGTTGTTCTCATGCTCGTACCCTTTATTGATGTCACAGACTGCATCATGACAGTGATGAGGAGCAGTGCAGGGTCACGTCACTGAGAAGCCCACAGAGACAGCCTGCCTGAGTTCTTCCCGACATACTTCTCTTACAACTGATGACATGAAGAAAGCGCTGGAAATGCTGGTCGAATGCACCAGACGCTCAGCCTGGGCTCGTCACGTCTAGCTGGGCATGACGGTATCAGAATGAAGGGGTGGAGGTGAGAAAGAGGTGGAAGAAGAGGAGGTGGGGGAGGGAGGAAGGGAGGTGGGCAGACCTCCCTCACTGCTGGACTCGGCGGAGAGACTGAATTTGGAAGGTCTGAGCGTGGGAGCCCCATTCCCTGTAGTGTTTGTACTCGCCGCCGTGGTGGTCACACTCCATAATGTACTGGTAACCACGGTAACCGGGGTACTGGTAACAAACCCAGCTACAGGTCATGAGAAGACACATGAAAAATGCAAACTGAGATTTCTAATTTAATATTACATTTATCCCTCATGCAAGCATAATAGAACATTAATAGCACCTAACACTAATGGTGTAAAAAAGAGAGAGAGATACAAGTGTGGTACTCACGCCCCACATTGCACCTGCATTGATCCAATCTCGTTGCAGGGCCAGCCCATGGCCTGGAGAGAGGGGAAGTCATCCATCATCTCCCACTGGTGTCCGATGAAGTTCTCACACTCAAAAACAGTAACCTTTGACTCCTTGTGGTTCTACACAGGTCATAACATTTCAAATGATTATTCAGTATTTAGAGTGAATCCAGAGTGAAACCATTTTGGCACTGAACTCCATTTTTACCAAAACTTTTTTTCACCAAAAAGTTTTTCATGCTGTTGCTCCCTCTAAACAAAATGTGCATGATACCTGGATCAGTTAACAGTGTTTCATACTCACAGCAGAGCAGATCGGTCGGAAGGACATCAGTCTTTCGATGTGGTAGGCATTGCTGCCACTCCAGGACTCCCAGCGAGAGTAATCTCCTCTTTCCAGAATGAACTGCTGCCCACAGAAGCTGGAGTGTTCATAGCCCACCCAGCTGTTCAAACGGACACGTACAGACGGACGTTAGAGAGCCCTGCAGACTGTTCAGCCAGCAAACAAAACACCCCAGCTAAAAGTTCTATAAAAGTTCTTTTAAAGTTATCAAAAACGTTCCTGTGGTAATGTTAATAAAACTTTTCTTAACACTGTGTATCATGTAAATCAACAAAACTTAACTTAAGAACAACAAAAAAAGTTGTTCTTAA
This sequence comes from Chromobotia macracanthus, assembly GCA_036877525.1. NCBI lineage: Eukaryota > Metazoa > Chordata > Actinopteri > Cypriniformes > Botiidae > Chromobotia > Chromobotia macracanthus. Next base: position 4,711,155 of record JAZGTH010000080.1, on the reverse strand, counting down.
GTTGTTAGTTAAACATTTTAAAAATAACAACATTTTTAAAAAGTTTAACGTTTGAACATTTTTATCATTTTTGTTACTTAATGAAACGTTGGGGAAACGTTACACGGGTGTGTGTCTGTGACTTACACGCCACATTCCACCTTCAAGGAGCGGATGTTGTCCATGCCACATTCCATGATGTTCTGACAGGCGGAGGTGAACTCCATCCGCTTGCCCTGGAAATTCTCCTGATCATAAACCGTGAGCTGCACACGTTCACAGAACAACAGTCAGCTGTGAGGTGCTCAGTTAAGATGGAAAGCTCTTATCATTGATGTGAGATTTTAGGATCAGCTTTATCGCTTTCATCACACAGTTACTTGCCTTCCATGGTCCCACCGGCATGGGATTCGTCAGAGCCATCCTTGAAGATATCTCACTGCTGTTAGACCTGCAGAACACAAGCATCCATATGTGAGAGTTCCATCATCTCTGATGACAATTACAGAGAGCCAGAGGCTGAGAAACAAAGTACAGCGCTGCCAAACCTCACTGATGCTCCAGTAAACTAACAAAAGAATTTTGTTTCATCCGAACACAACAGTGAAACATCTTAAAGAGCTTTTGAGCTTGAAGAAAAGACTGATGTGATATTAAAGCTTTACATATGCAAACATGCAAATCGACACAATTCCATAATGATATCAGCAGTTCTAATATCAGATTTAGCCCCTGAGCGCTCATACATTAAAATCACACAGCAATCACAGCAATGTTGAACACTGTTACAGGAAGTCATGTAAATCATATTTCATTTCTAAATTTAGTCTTTTGTTTAATATTGTTTTTTATTCCAAATTTTTCATTTAATAAAAGAGCCTGTTGTTGCAGTGGCCAAGTGGTCATTATTATTATTTTATTTATTTATTTTAAAAAATATGTTTGCCATGTCTGTTCTGGTCTTTTGTTAATGATGTTTCTGTGTTTGCAGTTCAGCAAATGTCACATGACTGAATTAAAGGACTAAGATGAAGGGCTTACCTGACCCACCCAACAAACAGCTGTAAGCACTGAGGGGCTCCACACAACGGTCTCCAGACCTCCAGTTAAGGGCTGTATTTATATGCTGCATGACAGACTGGGCAGACTGGCTGCAGGGTGGGCAGGAGTCAGCACTTTACCGCAGGTCTCATTGTTTTGCACTGAGCTGTTGGCTTTACCCTGTTCACAATGCCATCTGCCGCAGCCAGAGAGGCATCTGCCAGCGGGGCACATGCCAGGAACTGTGAATTCACAGGTCCAGAGTATGTTGCAAAACATGCATGCTTGCACAGACACAAGCGTAACGTTTACCACAGAGATGATGGTGTATGATGTTGTAAGGTGTTAAATAAAGTTAAATGCATAAAGTTTAAGATTACCACTGTCTTCTTCCACTTAAAAGAGTTTAGTTAAAGTTTTGTATCAAAAAAGCTTAAATGTAACCTTAAATATTCAAGGAACGAACACTCTTAACAGCAAAAATCCATTGTGATAAATATCTATTATTAAACATGCATTACGCTGCACTGACACCCGTCTCCTCTCGACACGGTAACAGATGCAGAGTGTTGAAACTGCCTGCTTTCTCCTGCCTTTACATACTCACACAGATGCTGTCCCTCACATATGCATACACACACATAGACCCGTACAAGCACATTCATTCAACATGCATGTCCTGCCCACTCCTTTGACTTTATGCAAAGCAGGATGCCGGCCAGAGCCTCGTGAAGCTCTAGGAATCTAAGTGAAATGAAGTGTGAATTGTGTGAGTAGTAAATATATAAATAGCATCTTCAGGGGATTTAATGAATGAAGCAGGTTTCAATTGGGCAATGGGAACATTTCTTAACAAACAGTTTGTTTCATTTACAGGCACGTGGAACATGTTTCATCTCTGACAATGTGTGAGTTTAAATGTATCACTATTTATGTTCTGTGTGCTTCTCCAGCTAACAATTTTAGGTTGTAAGAATGTTTCCATTAGGTAACCAAAATGTGAAAAATTTTATTTTGAATGTTCTAGGAACAAAATGTTTAATGTTTAACATTATTGCTTCGTTGTTCAAACATTTTTTAATTCTGTAACGTTTTTAAATGTTCCACTAACTACTTAAGAATAACATTTTGGATATATAACATTAAAAAAAGTTCTACCATCGTTACTCCAAGAATTTCCTGTTAGCTGGGTCTGGCATTACAGGGCACTCAGATGTACACAAATGTTTAAGATCTTCAAGTTGAGACTGATTTTTGTGAAGCCTTGATGAGATAAAACTGTATCCACCCTGAAAACTGCTGAAGCTTCATACAACAACAGCGAGTCTCTCTTTCTCTCAATGGAGAGGTCTGAGGCCATTCTACTGAAGTCAGCACATTACTGCCTGTGCTACAGAAAGTGAGCGAGAGAGAGCTGAAGAGATAGAAGCTGCACTGTTCTACTCTTTCTGATGATGGAGATAGACATCAGACATCCAGTCCAGGCCCAGAACAAAGCAATGAGCACAGTCAGCTGGGTCACACAGATAAGCCTTTAAACGGCCATCGTTTTGTCCAATAGCCTGGCCTCGTTCTGCCCTAGAGGTGCAGCTGTATGAATGTATACATAACCATCCAGAACATATTGAGATCTTGGCATGTCCTCTTCTGCTGACACACCTCACACATTGCATTGCTCTGTTCCTGATTGTTTTGGTGAGTTTCTGTGACATCATCTTTATATAAGGGTTGTATACAGGGTGGGTATCAATTAAAGTGAAACATGAATTGTTTTCCATTATTTCAGCAATCAGAGAATTCCCACCCTTTAAAGCTGCAATCTGTAAGAAAGGGAAATGAAAAGGTTATGAAAGGTTTGTTTTATTTAGTTGGTTTTACTCATTTCTGATCAAGTTTCTGTGAGGTACTGAAAGTGTCAAATCTTTAATGACATCCACACTACATGAAAGTCAGTAACTGGCACTATAACAAAGATACATGAACAGAGATCAGATCTGTGGAATACAACTGCCAGATTCCAAATAAATTAATTTGATCAATTTCTCAAAGCTGGAACAGAACAGAAATGTAGCATTACTGTTAAACTTATCACATGACATTAAAAATGAACAATAAACAATGTCATTTTAATAGAAAATGACCCTGTGACTCTTAAATTGCCCTGTTCATATAACATCTTACAGGAACAGTTTGATTACTGTCTGTATGAACGTTGTATGAATGTTGTATAAACGTAGAGGGTTTCAACCTCATAAGAGAGGTATAGGAGAGTTTCCTGAGGTGGAGAGGAGATCTGGTGTGATGCCAGTGCTGGTGGAAGCTGCTGTGTAAAGCTCATGAAGATACAGCTCAGAAATGCTGCCCTGCACCCCACCTTCAGTTCCCACTGACCCTGAATCAGCCCCAGCGGGTGGCCCGTACACCTCCACACCAGCCCCTGCTTGAGTGGGACTGAGCCAAGATGGGGAGGGGGATGCGTCTATGACTACCAACGAATCAGGTGCGAGGCTGTCGTTTCTTATCTCCTCCCAAAGGTTTCCTTAGGAAAAGACAGAGGACATTACATGAACCACAAAAGAACTAGTAAGTTAACAGTAAGTTACTAATTATGTTTTCTTGTCAAAGAATTTCATTTCATCTTTAAATCTGCAATCTGTAATTTTCACCTCTCTATCTCTGTTTGAAACATAAAACTGCAGGTTACTTTACGTACTTTTCTTTACGCATGTTGAAGTCAAATGAGGCCAAACTGACATTTCTTAGGAAATCTGACTCGTCAGCTTAAATTATAAATCATTATTGTAAACTTACTGTTGTGGATTGGGGTAAGGTTGTAGAGATTGTGTTGAACACTGATCTGTCATGTACTTGTTCAATAACTAATTTTTGTTCATTTTTAACTCAAAAAGTTGCAGATTGCAGCTTTAAAGTACAGTATCTCTCTTACCATGTAATTGTAGGTCTGTGAGGCTGGGATTTAATGCATCAACATCATTACTGATTTCCCCCTCCATCAGAAATTCCTGCATACCCCCTGCAGGCAGGTCACAGTACTGCGGGGGGTATGCGGTGCTGTAGCTTGGTGGGGTGTGGGCTTGTAAGGGGGAATCCATATTGTCAATCCTTAGGCTGGGAGGATGTCCACCGCAGAGCAGCTGGGTGACAGGAGAGTAGAAGGAGATCGCTGAAGAGTCCGGGGCTGAGTAAGGGGGAGGCGGGTGAGCAGTTTGAGAGGACAAGGGGCTGTATGGAGACTTCTGATGCTGAACATTGGTCTCATGAATAGGTAGTTGTCCATAGGATGGACGTGCGCCGTCTCGTAAGCGTTGAGAATAAGTGTGACTGCTTGGTAGAGTGAAGTGAGGACAGAGAGCCTTTAACTTCTCCGGTCTTTCCCTGAACAAACGTTCCAGCTCCTCTGAAATAATAAGCATCATATAAGTGAATGATCAGATATGTTTTATATATCATGAATCTGAGGGTCTGCATGTCATAATTATACGATTAAAAATTATTTGTATATAAAATAGAATCAAAAATACATATTCGAGCAGACACTTTGTTATTTCAGCTTTTAATGTGCATTGAAATATTAAACAGTAGTATTTGTAGTATTTATATAGTATTTAGTATTACATTTTATTTAGTATTTAGTTTACAATAGTATTTGAAAACATGCCTTTGTTATAAAGAATATTTAGGCATACATTCTGATATTTCTTTGTCCTTAAGTCCTTTCAATCGAGCCCATATCAAGAGTGTTTAAATGATACAATCAATACAATCCATAATAAGAATACAACCAATCACTATAATTATTAATAATAATTCATTATAATGGTTAATGTAGGGTGAATTAGGATAATCTGGGATGTTCCAGACCAACAAACAATCACATGACACAATCACACCTCAATCACATGGCAATCCATGTAGCATGTTAAATGTTTAAGATCTACACATCTAAACAATCGACACATCACGTTTTAAAGTTTCTACAATGTCCTGAATTACTCTAATTCACCCACTGATATTATCAGACTCCTGGACTGCTGTGAGATGGTCTCTCTGCTCACCTGGTCGGGCCATGCAGCGGCGTGCAGTCAGCGGGTCTTTACGCCTCCACTTGTGCAGCTCCTCCTGCATCTTCTGCACTTTGGCTGGGTTCAGGGTCCACAGGCAGCCCTTTCGAGGGGAGCTCCCATTCTTGCTCTCCACCTTTTCGAAGCACTTGTTCAGTGAGAGGTTGTGCCGGATTGAGTTCTTCCAGCCGTCAGGTGCTGTCTGATGAACACAGAGTGTAAAAAATTATGATAGAAAACACATCTGGATTAAGTCTGGATTGGGTCTAGATTAGATCTGGATTAAGAACAATATTACAATGAATTAAAACACAAGTTTAATCAATAAATTATTAAAGCACTTAATATTAAAACACAAAATATATACAAAGTTTATATTACCGTAATATGTTCTTAGGACACTGACTGACTATTCCCATCACACCTACTCAACAGACATTATGTGAACCTCTTCACTGGATTATGTGAATCTGTACAGATCTCCTCACTGAGGAGCCAGTACAGTTTCATACTGTAAATCTCTCTACCAGCAAAGGAATCAAATCATCAGACATATAGAGATCGTGCCAGGACAGGTTTATTCTGTGACGCCTTGGAACTGCTCCAGCAACACATCTGCCTTTGCCAAGATATTAACCACTCACTGTAGATAAATGTACATTAGATGTAGAAACTTTATTTTGAAATGCAGATATTAATTATATACCTTAAAGTAGGGGAAATGTTCCATCATGAAGCTGTAGATCTCACTGACTGGCAGGCTGCCTGTTTTGCTGTTCTTTAGAGCCAGGAAGATAAGAATGCTACAGGGAAACATTTAACATCCCAATGCATTAATGTACTGTACATAAATCTGTATAAATCTACTGTACTTATATTTACAGCAGATATACTGCTGAATGAAATACAGCAGCTACTGCATACTTGTTGTTAGTAAATTACTGTTAATTTGAGAATAAACATTTTCCAGTGTAGTTGTAGTGGTTTATGATTTTTATTTATTCTTTTGCTTGATTGTAACTTAGTGATGGTTTGTTTAGGGTTTAACAGAAAACGTGCACACACTTACCTGTAAGAGAAAACAGGTTTTGGGTATAGTGGTGGAGCTGAAACATCTGGTGATGTTTGTAAAGACAGGCTTTGGTTACAATGATGAGAGATACTGTCTCGTCCTCTTGAGCAGTACACACCAGAAAACTGGAGAGACAGACATACACATTAAAAGCCAAATGTCTTTGAATGTCAATAAACTATTATTTTGCATTTATTGTTACTTGAATTTATTTCGTAACTTATTTTTTTATATTGTACATCAGTGAGGTTTGGTTGATCAGATTTTGACAGAACTTTCACACACACAGATTCTTTCGTGTTTCTATTCGTATCAGATTTACCTGCTGTTCTAGTGGGCTGAACAGACTGTATGTGTAGCTGGGAGGTTCCTCGGATCTCGTCTGTGGTTCATCGTAGGGATGATGAGTTTCCTGCCCCAAGAGCAGACCATGATCTATTCAGTACTGTTACATCACATGTTAATGAAAGTGTGAGAAAGTCATCTGCTAACACATCTCCCTCGCAGGTCTTCATGTTTTCATGTCTTTTGCCTGTGGCCTGTGCACTGGCAAGATTTTTAAAGTGTCTCCTGGTGTAAAAGTTGATTTTACTTTGTTTCATTTTTCCATTTTCTTTCTTTTTTTACCTAATTGCACTTTTCCTTAATTACTCTTTAAATCCACCACACTGAAAACTAGTAATACTGTACAAACTCCAGAGATTTCTTGGTCTCACCATGAAACTGACGGTCTCCACGTTACAGCTCAATGGAGTCCAGGAGGTTTGTTCCTCCAGTCCAACATCTGTGGTGACTTTACCAGCTAACCCATCCACCCTGGGACAGCTGAAGGCTGGAACTTCTGAAACAGCCTCTGCACTGAACTGCTGATGGTACGGATGGAAGTGACTCTCTGACAGGCCGGGTTCAGATCCTACAGAGCTACTATATACACTGTGTCTCAGAAAGCACTCAGCAATAGCACTCTTCTGCCTGTAGGGGGCTTCTTCTCTTTGAGAGTACAGGGCAAATCCCTTTACACTGCTGCTCTGGTTACACTATAGATTAAAAGAGCAATAACACATTATAAAAGCATGTCATACCTATTTAAAAAACATGCATATTAGTTTACTAATATATACATTAAATTACATTATATTATATATAATGTGACATGCAGCTGTCCCTGGAGGCCAGCCATAGTTCATTAATATTAAACGAGAAGGATTTTATGGCCAGACAGAATGAAATGCGTGTATTCCTGCTGCAGGGTTTGAACTGTGGTTGTGCAGAGGTTCATGTGATAATTATGACACTGTGCTGTACTGAGAGCAGCTGCCGAGCAGTTCCTATGAAGCTACAGAATGATTTAGACTGACGGAGAGTATTATCAGCTGCTTTCATCGTCATCAGATATGGATCAGAAGAAAGATTACCGTAAAGAACGCATCAATCAATCAATTACTGTCTGCCTCAGATAGTCAAAGACTTCTGTATGTTAATACCTGTGATTCGGGCATTTGAAAGCAGGATGTCTCTAGATGATCAAGTAAGTGCAGATGTTCTGGAGATGTTGGTGAGCTTCTGCTGTTTGTGGATGGGAAGGACAGACCCTGAAGCTCAGAGGACATCCTCCCTACAACCTGCCTCTTCAAAACACCACAAAATCAGCTCATTGGCTTTTTAACTCTGTTTGTATAAAAATGTTTGAATTTTGTAATATTGTCAATTTCTGCTTTCTGAAGCATTGCTGTTTTTATTGTTTGAGCTGTTTTCTGACATCCTATAATGTGTTCCACAGAAGAATGATCATATGGGTGTGAAACACATGAGCGTGCACAAATAATGACAGAAGTGCAAAGTTCAACCTCAAGTATTGTTTAAACATTATGACATGAAGATATTTCCATGTGTCTATCTGTCTCTCTTGCTGTTAGTCTCTCTGGGAAACCTACACTTGTACAACTGCTTGTTAATAAATTCTCTTTCCATCTGTCCACTAAGCATTTTCAACAACAGCAAAGTTTCCGTCACCCTGCTGCAGTGAAAGACGCCTGATCAGCTGTATTTCACTGCCTGCAATCATAAAGACATACAAACATACAGACGATCCAGTGTTATACTGTATTACTGGAAACTCAGATCTCATTTACTGTCAGAGCCAAAGCTCATTAAAATCACCAGCAAAGCATGAAGAAGCAGCAGAAGTTTGTGTTTGTGACATGAAACAGAGACGGGTGAGTTGTGTGAGTGTAATTCAGTATCAGAGAGGAAGTTGATCTTATGATCTGTTCTGGTCCAGATACGAACAGTTTACACTCCTAAGTGAAAAGAGAAAACTGCTGAGTACAGAAAAGAAACAGTACAAGAGATGGTCAGATGGTCTGAGTCACAACTAAACAGTATGAATTTCAAACTTGAGTTTTTGTAACTTATTAAAAATAGTTGAAAAATTGCTTAACCTATTTTTTAAATTATACCAGTCAGGATTTAAAATTTTATGTTGAAATGACTGGTACAGCCAAGTTGATTAAACTAAAAAATGTAAGGCAGCAAAGTTTTTTTTTGAGTGTGATTATAGCCGCTCCAGTTAAATCTGTTCAGTAGTTCATCTCTTATTTTAGAACTAGTGTGTATAGTAAATGTCAATGAAAAGCAATCAAGAGATGTTTTACTCTTTTCATAAAGCACAAGCTGTGTTTAAAAACACAAACCCTATACATGACAGAAATGTAAGCCTTCCAGCCATGACTTAAAGAAAGATATTAAAACCTGCTATAAACCTGCAGCATACTCTTCCAATACAAATATCAGCAAAATTATCATTTATATATATATATATATATATACACACAATATATACATGTTCATATAGCTGTCATATCTGATCTGTGGTTTAATAACTGTAACCTTAACAGACACTCCACATCAAACCATCTGTATGAGTTTGCTGGCATCTCCAACACTAAAACTAATAATACATTTATAATAACTCAATTAAGTTTTAATACATTTTAATAAATTCATAAATTTTAACTCAATTACAGTAGTTCTTGTAAACAAGCAACATAGGACAAGGTTGCCCAGCCAAGCAAAGCTGTAAACCATGTCTGCAATATTGTATTTGTAACATCACTCATTCAATAATAAAATGCATTCATCATCTCCTGACTCATAAAAATAAATCTCGGCTCAGCTCTGAGATTTTTAACTGGGAATTTTAAAGCTCAGTCCTGATGGCACAAAGTCAGCCTGTGAGAACTGCACACCTGCAGGGGAGGAGAGACGTGCTGCTACAGGTTTTCACACACGCATGCACACGCGCACACGCATACACACGTGTGTGTATGCACGCTCACTGCTTACCAAGGTCACTGGCAGCTGGGAGCTTCTCCAAAGTAATGAGAAAATTTTGTAAATGTTATATCAAACCTATCCATAATCAGTTCCAGAGAGAAGGGGCACCTGCCTGAATTCAGCACCCAGAGGAAGACAACCCTGCTGATGGATCCTGAACACACCTGCCTTGCCTCTCTTTTCTAAACACATTTCAGTGGAGATTTCATCCATGTGGAGGCCTGAAGAAGCCTGAGGGGCATTTCTTCATGATTTATTTACTGGTGCCAAACAGGATAAAGTGATTCACAGAGAGAGAGAGCAGTGTACAGGTGAGAGTGTGAAGTGATCATTTATAACCCAAATGATCTGCATGATGAATTTGTAGTGCACACCTGCAATCACAGTTACATAAAAACTTTGACTCACCACTGCGTGCAGTCTTCAGCCCAAGCTGCTGTAAATCTAAGACTGACGGATAGAGTCGGCACAGGTACCTGCTCAAAAATCTCGCTCTCTGTGATTTGCCACTACTTTTATAGTGACTAACTACTGACAAGAAAAACAACCAAGGCAGATATCTACAGAGAGAAAGAGAGAGAGGGAGGGAAAAATGAATGTCAATAGGTGAATTACAGCTGCTGTATTAAAATCAGATTCTAATGAAGAGGAGGATGAACTGGGTGGAGAGAAACACTTGATTTTAATCAATGGAAAACAAATACAGGATCATCAACTGCAATTATGGATAAACATTGTCTTCTATGAGAATTTATTTAATTATTTAGAGAATTTACCCTGTTATGTTGAGGGCGACAGCTAGATGATTTATGACTTCAGAATTAGAATACAGAAAATCTTCCAGCACCTGGATTCATGAAGCTGGGTTTTCATCTTTTGCTTGGTCATAACACACCTCGTCAGCTGCTGTTCTGCTTTTAGATGTGAAACGAGGTCATTTTCCTAAAAAATTCTGATGAAAGTAAATGACATTTTTAACATTGCTGTAAGTGATTGCTCTAGATTTCCAGATGTGGCTCCAGCATTCTGTAGGAGAAAACATCATGATGTTACCTATGCTCTCACTCAGATACTAGGCTGGTGGGTCAGTCCAGATGAGACGGGGTCATGATGGTCATCAGCGACCTCATCCTCTCAACCTCCAGATCATCTCTTTCAATAAAAGGACTGAACTTCTGTTTCCTTCAGTCAGTCCAAACCAATCAAGGTCTGAGTTATTTAAATAATAATCTTTGCAAATTGTGTTCCAGGTCCAGGTTCAGGCTAAATCCAGATCCAGGCTAAACACTAAACAGAGCTCTATCACCCAACACCTTACAGCCAACTTACCAAACGTGGCGAGTATAATAACAGCCTGTCACAGTGTAATATACTCAATACACTTCTTGATGAACAGTGAAGACACGCTTGATTCCTAAAGCAGATCTCACTGGCAGTGTAACACGTTCAGACTCATCCTATAGAAAGTCACAAACATAAAGATCTGCAGTGGCAGAACGTTTCTATACTCTTCCCACAGAAGGTGTCTAACAAGACTGTTGCTCAAGAGCCTCAGGATAACGTTTAATGACACTTCCTGTCAAACAGCACAAAAATAACACTTGACTAACTATGACACTGACTAACTCTCTGCATTGTAGACAGGGCCATTGGATTTCACAGTGTATCTGAAACACATAAGCCAATAGATTTACTGCCACTGAAAAAACGCTGCCGAGGTTCAGGTTTTGACGTCTTTAAAATGCAAATAAAAGTGCCAACGGTATACCGGGGGCCTGGGGCTAGCTCTCACATATTTCTCAGGGTAGGTTAATTTTTGAAAGACAATGTCTGCATAAACAAAAGTTTATGTTATGATGACAACAGTGCATGTTGTCACACTGAAAGGAGAGTTGTCACAATAAATAACCATTTTCATGTAAATGTAAGTTTGCAGTTATGAAGACTGTTTCATTAAACAGCAATGAAGTGAACACAACAACATGTAAAACACTCGACAACCTGCCCTGACCGGACATGTATGAAAATCACTCTTGCCTTGAGAACATAGTACATTTTAAAGAAAAACCTGAGCTTTCATGAAACCCTTGCACCAGTGCATCCCAATGCGGTTGTGCTGGTTTCATATTTTTTTATATGAACCAACAGCCATAACAATTTCATTTTAATTTACACAAACACACATCTTCACATCTGCAGTGTTGTGGATTAGCACTTCATGATGATGATCAGGTCATCTGTTTCACTGGGATGAAGATGCAGCAGGAGATGGGCTGTTCGGTTTGCTCTCAACAGAGGGTGCAATAACTGTGTAACCGCTTTACGACACTTCCGTAAAGCGTTTCGATCAGCTTTTACGGCGCTGGGCTCCGTGTTCGGGGTAGATCTGCTTTGTGAGCTTCATGGCACCGTGACGGTCCTCCAGCATGAGCGATTCAGACACCGGCGCCATCCTCCCGGAGGGCTCGTCAGAGTCGGGTGACTCCCGCAAGGTCTGCTGTTGTTTCGGGGTGCCCGAGGGCACCGAACCGCCGCCGTGTTCGTGCCCGTTTACCGTGACCGTGGAGCCCGTGATGTTCCTGTCCATGTTCTCCTTGGCTCTGCAGATGCCCCTGTACACGCAGTACCTGTGGGACCGGCTCAGTGAAGATGTGGGTTATAACGGAACCAAAGCGGGAGGATGCAACGCATCGGGCGCGCAGGACCCGCTGGAGAAGGTAACACACACGCTGCTGTCTACTGAGCTGACTTCATAGACAGCATCTGTGGACTTCGTGTGTAGGTAGCTGTCCAGGGTCGAGGGTCATCCTGGACTCCTGATGTTAACTGCTAACGCTAATGCTCGCTTTACGCTATCGTGTCTTTCTTCAGGAGGTGGAGGCGCTGACGGCGCACTGGAACCTGTGCATCAGTCTGGGAGGGTTTCTGGTGGGCCTGGTCGTGGTCACGGTTCTGGGCTCGTGGAGTGATCTCGCAGGCCGGCGTCTGGTTCTGATCGTCCCGTCTTTGGGCTTGGCGGCTCAGGCCGTCATATATCTGGTCGTGGTGTACTTAAAGCTGCCCGTGTACTGGTTCCTCATCGGGCGGATCTGCAGCGGCCTCTCTGGGGACTTCAACGCCATTTTGGCCGGCTGCTTCTCTTATGTGGCCGACACCAGTGGGCGGGGCTCTCGGACCTTTCGCGTGGCGGTATTGGAAGCTTGTCTGGGATTGGCTGGCATGTTCGCCAGCGTCATTGGAGGACCGTGGCGTAGGGCGCAAGGGTGCGGATAAACCTGACATGCCTTACAGGACATCTCTTAAAGTTTCCATGAAATCCAGATCCAGGACTGTTTTTATTCGAGCCGTCATTATTCGTTTTAAATTCAGTAAAAAGCATTTTTATTCCCTCCCCTGCATGTTGCCGGCCTGTTTCTGTCCCTCCAATATTCAACAATCAATTCCAGAGGAATGAGATCAAATCCTGCCTGTTTTCAGCCCAGTTCAGAAGTCCTTTCACTCAGCTGTGCATTATACCATCGGGAAGAAAATTGCAGTTTCCATTTCATGGCAACTTTAAAGATTCATGGCAATAAATTAGACTGTACGTTGTTTTAACACAATGACTTTTAATAGCCTTTACCTGCTGTACTGTTTCCCTCTAGGTACATCAACCCTTTCTGGTTAGTGCTGGCCACAAATCTAGCAGCAGCCCTGTATGCGTATCTGTTTGTGCCTGAAACCGTTACCCCTGACCCGGAGGCCAGACTCCTGTCCACCAGGCACCATCGGGCTGTGTACCGCCTCTACACATCTGATGTACCGCAGGGACGCAGGACTAAACTGTGGCGCTACACTTTTTGCTTCTTTTTGGTGGTGTTTGTACATTTCGGCTGCAGGGATCTCTATGTGCTGTATGAGTTGAGTGCTCCTCTTTGCTGGGGCCCAGAACTGATTGGTTTGGGGTCTGCAGCCCAGCAGCTGACCTACCTGACCAGCCTGGTGGGGCTCTGGGCTATGCAGTGCTGTATGGAGGACACTTGGGTGGCACTGGTGGCCCTAACCTCAAACATCGTCGGCTTGATTGTGATTTCAGTCGCTAACACCACAGCTCTGATGTTCACAGGTGAAGTCCAACACAGTGTCATGGCAATTTGTAACTATTTAACGTTTTAGTGATTTAATGACTATTTCGTATGAATTCGTACTGTAATCTCATTTGTATGTTTCGTAAGACTTGGTTTCACTCTAGTAATGGTTAGGTTTAGGGGTGGTCCTTCATAATAGCTCTCTTTCTCAAAAACGTTTTTAATATGAATCATTTTGTACAAAACGAAATTGCCACCTTGTGAAATAGTTGCATTTTCCTCCGAGATCAGGGTGTAAAGTCCCATTATGTTTGCCTCATTACAAATACTGTGTAAATAAAATCCAATGATTTTCTGGCTAACATGAATTAAATATCCATCACTTGTATATTATTTGTACAATGTACATTATTTGCAATGGCAATAATGTACATTTACACACAATACAGTCACAAACTCACACTGATTTTGACACACTTATTCAGAGTGTAGATTAATGTTCTACTAGAGTAAGTGTACATCAGAGGCTAAAGGTCAGAGCACCTCAGATAGACGTTAAAAATCTGAAGATCTAATGGCTGTAGGTGAATGTATAGTACTGAACTAACAGCTGCTTATTTGTCTGTCTTTGTCAGGATATGGCCTGTGTTTCCTTTTTATGGCTTGTACTCCAGTGCTGAGATCTAAACTGTCCAAGCTGGTGGACCCTTCAGAACAAGGTAAACTGATAGTTTAATAGACTGGAGTGAACAGCATTGAAATGAAGGTCTGTGTTTAATGTTGATTTTGTGTCTCAGGGGCTCTGTTTGCATCAGTGGCGTGTGTGGAGGGTCTGTGCTCTCTGGGGTCCAGTGGTGTTTTTAACTCTTTGTATCCTGCCACCTTACACTTCATGAAGGGTTTCCCCTTCATCTTTGGGGCTTTCATTCTCCTCATTCCTTTTGGAGTTATCGGGTAAGAAATTGGGTTTAAATTGGGTTTAATTCCTTAAAACTGTTGTTCAAACTCTTAAAGTTCATATCAGATTTAGACACAGAGTCAAAACAACTGTGTTTCTGAAGGACGTGTTAAAATATTTTGTTGTGATGTCTACAGGGGATTGGGATGCCATGAGAGGAGAAACAGAGAAAGTTCTGGCATATCCTGACAGTAACTGAAACTGCAAGAACAGCAAAGATCTCACGGTTAAAAGATGAAGACGAATCGAAAGCATTTTCACCACGTCAGGGATTCAGATAGACCAAAGCTGACTGCCATTATAAAATACAGAAGGGAGATCATGTGCAACCAGTGATGACTTCACAAATTTATATTCGGTTTTACTTCTGTTTTGTTTTTCACAATATATTTTTATCCAGAAAGCTGTGCAGAATTCTTTTTTACTTAGGTGTTGACAGTGGAATCAGTATTAATGCTGTACATATACAGTAATGTTTATCTGAATGCTGAATTAGCATTTTCTTCTCATTTTGAAGGGTTTAATCCTTTTTAATACAGTAGTAATTATCAGGCTTTTGAACTAATAATAAGCAATACTGGACATCAGGTGCTCCCATTACAGCATCAGTGTTAACCCACACGGGTCTCAACTTGTGTATTATAGATGGTTTGTTCACACCATAATATTCCTGTAACATTTCATGAACTGTTTCCCCATATCAGCTGTTTTTTAGACAAGTAAAACCTGCAAAGCATGAGAATTGTGCGGATGTGAGAAAAACCTGATTCAGGCTGATCTTTGTGGTTTAAATGTGCCAACAGAAAACAGTGAAGTGTAATGTTTCCTGACTGTTTACATGTGCCAAAAGATATCTTTTTTAAACAAGAAATTTACATCTGCATTTTTGTGAATTTTTTTTTTAATTTTCATAGCACATTTTCTTGCCATTTATGCTTAAGTATATTATCACTAAAGGTTACAGTATATAAATAAACAACTGACTAGTACTGATGTCCATGTCCTACTCACTGTATCTCTGCTGCACTTTATTCTGGCAAATTCTAAAACTTGTAGTCATCTCTGGAGTCAAGTTACTATTACATTTTTCTAATTCTGTAACTGCATGCTTCTCTCTTCATTAACTGTTGGAATAGTCAGAATCTTTGCTGTTGAGAAACGAGCTCTTGCACTAAACTACACATCTGTCATTCCCGACCAGTGAAACCCCAGAACTTAAAATGTAACTAATGCTCATAGCTGAACTGTTCAGTGGAGCAGAACACATGCATACAGATGCACTTTCCTGTGGAGAAATGGTGTCCTTACTGTTCAATCAGCCACTGTTTAGCAGGTTTAAAATGACAGTAAGATTTCAAGCTACTTCCATATAAAAGTTGTAATCTTTATTAAACCCAAACCACAATGTACACATAACAGTTGCACAACACAGCTATAGGGTACAGACAACTTACTCCAGATTTATAAAAAACAACGTACTACAAATGATTACCAAAAAGGTTTAGATATTTTTAGATGAGAATTAAGTTTACGCTGACATCTTGCAGACAAAATGAGTTCAGCAATGTGAAAAATCAACTTAATACCAGGCAGGTACAATAAAGCAAGCAGAAAGTTGACATGCACAGTTTCTAATTGTTTACATTCCTGCAAACTGTATGGAGGCTTGATTAAAGAACACAGTACAGAAGCGTTGCTTTAGCCTGTCAGGTGCTTGTTCAATATACAGTCTTAGTCTGCGCTATCACGCATACATATCCTCACGATCAGCATTGTAGATTTCACCCTCCTGCAGGGAAGCAAAGTTGAGGAAATGAGATGGTCGGTGGACTTCATGGTAAAACTCTTTCGGGTTGGCCAGCTGCAAATCATACTTCATGTTGGGATCATGACGAACACCTAAAATAAAAGTGGGATGTGTTAGAAAAGCACGTAAACATGCAGTCTGATTAACAGCAGGTCACTACCTGGTTAACACTGCAGGAGTGAATCATTTCCAATGCATCGTTAAATTGAATAATTAAGGCTGTTTTTACCCATGAAGTTGTAGTTCCAGGAAACCTGGCCAGGCACCATGAAGAAGCCCAAGAAACGATCAGACAGAAGCATCTGGACTCTCTCATAGTGAGAAGGCAGGTAACCTTTGGGGTTATTTCCCTTATCTGTGTTTTGCCTGCCCCACTCGTATCCACTGGGAGTCAGCTTGTAGGCAGTCAGAGTGCAGGAACCAGGCGTGAAACTAGACAAAACAAAAGCAAATTATTTCACTTACATGTCCTTGTGAATGCTTGTGTGAATCCACAGATCACTAAGACTTTGTTGAAGCACTTTGTTAAAGAAAGGTGTATGATTTGTACCTGCAGGTAATAATGATGGTCTTTTCACCATCCCAGGATGGATTGTCAGCCATGACCTTTGCGTGTGTGGTGACGTCCTGAGGAGAGAGCTGGGGCGATTCATTGGGTTGTGTGTGGACCCACCCGAGTGGCTCCATTTCCTAAGCAAGACAAACAAACAAACTGATTATGGCTATGCAGATAGAGATCGCTAATGTAAGTGCACAGCACAAGCCGTGGGACTGTGTATAAAACTGCTGAACGCTGACCTTCAGGTACTCGTGTTGTGGCAGCTGATTGGGGAGGTGAACGGTCTGATGTGTACCCCACTGTGGCACCATCACAATGCAGCGGATCTCCTTCACCTGAGGGTTATCTGGAGGGCTCGTTCCATACAGATACCCTGCAATCTAAAGTCCAAAGAGAATCAACTCAGAACTGCATTCAGAGATACAACACACATTTTACAAACCAAGTCAAAAACATCATTCATGAATCATGTTTAAAAGTCAAGTCTGACCTGAGCACGCAGGTCTGAGATACAGATGAACTTCTTCAGAACGTTCTTGGGCAGGATGTACGTGTAGCCCGTCTCTTTGATGTCATCCGACGACACGTAGATGTGGTTGGTACGTAAGTGCAGGTTGGCAGCAGAGATTGCCCTGTGAAATTAAACAGTTTAACCAGACGCCCAGCTAATCTTACCAACTAAAACATGAGTAATGTGGGAATCCTGAAGAGCCATCCATACCTAACTCTCCATTCAGTTTTGGAGGAGAAGGTCTGCGTCTCATAGTTGCTGGTGGTGGAGGTGATGATCTCATCTCCATGTTTGTTGACTGTGCGAGTCTGTGTGGCTGTGAGCTGAGACTGCTCCTTGGTCTGCTTCTCAATCTCTGCAATCTGCTGTCTCTGCTGGGACGGAGCAGAGATCTCCATACCCAGGATGATGTCCCTAATCTCAGACTGAGTCAAAGATGCCACGTTCACACTGCGAAGGAAAAACAATTCAAGTACATCTGCGCAGACATATATCCAATGCAAGTATCTGAAGTCGGCACGCACTTGTTCTTCTTGCCGTAGTCAGCCAGGATGAGATCTTTGAGCTGCACCTCGACTTTGATCCACTCCTCATCAGTCAGAGTGGGCCAGATGTGGTGAGGCTCAGTAATGGTGGTCTTGTCAGGCTTCAGGATAACTTTGGCACGGTCGTTGTTCACGTGAAGTGCTCTCAGGATCAGGATCAAACGAGAGAAGGCCTGAATAAGGACAATACTTGTTTAAGACTTCACAGTAATGGCTCTCAGAAGCTTCTATTGGTTTTAATATGATTGATGGGGAAATACTAATGACAGCTGCATTTACAGTGTAAGAGGAGATCGTCTTGAGCCAGTCATCATACAGATTAAACAGAACCATCTGAGGTTCTGTGGCTTTCAGAATGAGATCCCCAAACTTCTCCACCTTCAGACAGGCCTGGAAGGGCAGCTGCAGCTCAGAGCCCTTGATTACAATGTTGGGGAAGTCCAACAAGTGCACCTGGAGAAATAAAACAACTGTTAACCTACTAGTTAAGACTGGCTGTCAGCATCTGTTAGAACCAATAAGCAAACAGTGATGGTAAAATACATGGTGCCTTTAAGTGTTAATAAGCATTTCTTACCTCAAGTGGATCCAACATGCCCTTTCTGGTTACAATGATCTGCTTGGGTTGCTCTTCAACAGGCAGCGATCGGATAAGAGCAGCCACTTCTTCTGCAGTCTTCCACTTAGCCAACTACACAAACAGAAAATAACACAGGAAAACCACAAATCGCTTGTGTGACTGCATTGTGTAAGCAACTATATGGTGGAGGAAAAAAAAAAATGCAGGAGTATCTGCTAAATAAATAAATAAATAAATGTAAATGTAGAAATGTCAGACTGACCTGTCCAAGACGCTTCTGTCCTGCCCACACAGAAGTATGAATAATCTTCAGGAAAAGCTGTCCAGTTCTGGGGTTGAAGATGAAAATGGCTCCGTTGATGGGTTTGGTGGTCAAGTTGCCTTCAAAGGTCTAAAACAGGTATTGAGAAACCAACATTTATAAACAACAAACAAGATTAGGAGATAGATACATCTAAATGAACAAAGCAATGTTGAGTTCACTTGCTTTGTGGATGGTGACTCTGTACACATTGGTGTCATCCACAAACCAGATGATCTGGTTGGAGAAGAGCTCTCCGTAGTTCTGGGAGGACAGGTAAGGCTCCGTGGGCTCTGAAGAGTACAGCTGCAGGCCCTTGCGGATACGCTCTCTTAGCACATACAGAGCCGGGTTGGCCTTCATGATCTTCGCCATGGCCTGCTGGATCAGAGGCTTGGCTCCAGGAAACCAGTTTCCATAGGCACTGTAAAGAGATAATACATAAACATTTAACAACAACATCAAGAGCTGTATTCCTATGATTGTGATCTTCACAGCAGGAAATGAAACACTGACCTGTGCAGGTTGTATGCCAGATCAATGCCGATCAGGACCCCGGTGGGTGACGGGTAGATACTCATGTTATCAGTGGTGTAATCCAGGAACTTGGCCCGGGCGTATCTCTCAATGTCGTGAGAGTCATAATCGCCCCAACGGAGCTGAATGTCAATCCAGTACTTCTGTGTGGTAGTGCTGTCCATAACGTCCCTACAGAACAGAACACAAGAGCCCATTTATCATCACAGAACATGGTTCAGACATTTCCAATTCGGTTACACTCACTGACAGGGTTAAACTCTTGGATTACATGTGGACAACGTGACTGCGTGTTAACGTTCACATATTCTTCTTGATATCCTCTAGAGGTTAATGCATTTAGAAGTTCCATCAGACATACTTGGAGTCTGCCAGAAGTGAAGGACGTGAGACGTTCCATTTGTAGGAGGCGAACAACAGAATGTCAGCACAGGAGGAGTTCATCTTGTAGGACTTCCTGGGATGGATTGTCTCTTTCTGGACAGTTTCTATCTCCAGAGCATCCAGCTCCTGGTCAAACACCTACACACAGCAAACAGACGCTTGACTCTGAACAGCTCAACTGTTGAACAGTTCAGTCTAAAATAGTAACCATAGTAACACTTCAGTTTGGAACAGACTGGATGATTGTACTGATTGTGCAATAATATCTTAACCAATTTAAGAGGATGATATATCTTACTTGACAGAGATCCATGACAACGCTCTCGTGAATCTTCTGCCACAAGTGAGCTCTGAAGATCTGGATCAGTGAGATCTTGAGGGTTGGAATTTTTCCATGCATGAAGATTCCAGTGAGGTCCAACTGCACTTGAAAACCCACATAAACCTAAAAAGAAAAAGAGACAGTGAGAGAAGGAACACTGGATTTATTCAGTGTCTGAATACAACAGCATCAGACTGACATACGTTAGCTCTGTTGATTGTAGGTGACCACCAGAGAGTAAACCGTCGGTTGGGAATCTGGTTCAGACCAGATCTCTGAGCATTGGTGAGTTTCTTCCATTTCATGGACTCCTCAAAACCACTAGCCTTCTCCCTAAAGAAGAAACCGGTATGAAAGTTACTTAAGAAAAACTCTGAATTGAATGTTTGCTTAACACACAAACAATGAGGTCTGTTAATGAAGACCAGGCAGACAGGTGGGAAAAGCAAAGGATTTACCAGAAGAGACCCTCCCAGGTGGGGAAGTAGGTTCCCTTGAACAGAGTGTGCTCCAGAATGCCCTCCACTCCTCCCAGTGCCTGAATCATGTCTGTACGGTAGTTATTCAGATTCCACAGTTTTCCATCATGCCTCTGATGAGTCCACCAGAAAGGATTCTGCTTCAGCACCTGAAAACACATTCAAACCTTTTCAACAATGCAGAAAAATAAAAGCCTTTAGCATTGCATTAAAGGCAGGGTAGGCAATCTTTTCCAGAAACATTTGTTACGCTGGTTAAAAATCTCTTCACATCCTGAATTGAATTTTACCAAGTGGTCAAAATCAAGCTATGTATATGCATACCTCTGTGCACTACTGAAGAAGGCATGGCTTTGGATCACTCTGAAGGAGGGCAGGATCTTATACTTTCAAAGCTACATTGCTATTGCTAGCATCTCCAAAATATACCACCCTACCTTAAAGGAAAGCCCTTTACCTGGTACTGCTTGAAGTCTGTTCTGACTCTCCAGCCCTTGTCGTAAGCCAGAGTGTGTCTGTCCTTCTGGAAGAGGGTGTTAATACGAGGAATGCCTCTGTCCCAAGAGTCTTCCAAATCCTCCAGTGTCAAACGCCTGTGTGAGAGTGAATACTTGATAAGAACACATAACACAAACGTCAGCAGGATTAGAGTTCTGGTGTGAGGACAGTACCTGTTTTGAGCAATGGCCTCTTGTCGTTTGAGGGCGTATTCAGCCCAGACTCTTTGGGAGTCAATAAACTCACTCTCCCATGGCTGGATGTAGCGGTACAGATTGGGAATTAACTGATCCTCTTCATGACTCATACCAGAGCGGAAGTGAGTGATGCCCACGTCAGTCTGTTTGGACCATCTAAAATGTAAACAGAGGCAAATTCAAGCCATTCAATTATTTACACGATTGTATCATTTTCGTGATGTTGCATTGGAAGTTCAACAAATTACTTACCTTAGGTCAGACTGTGGAATCAGTACATGTCCCATTGAAAGCATTCCCAGCCCCCCCAGCTCTTTGGGAGTGTAAAACACCACAGGGGGGAAACGACTGGGCATTTTGGAGTTCAGCCCAATTTTGATACGGGTTTGGATCTTATTCTCACACTTCACCAGGAGGTCCAGGAGCTCCTGAGTGTTGACTACAGCTTCACGGAAGTAGGTCATCAGACCGATCAGAGCAGTGTTCCACTTGTTCACAATCTGAGAAGAGAAACATCATGTAAAGCCACATGCAAAACAGGAGAGTAATTTAGCAAGCTCTTAAAGGAACAGTTCACCTCAATTTAAACATGTATTTATCCTGAACATGCTCAAAATATTAAGGTTTCTTTTTACAGTAACATTTAGCTTCAGTTTATTAACTATTAAATTTGCATGGATTACTTTTCTGACAGAAGGATGTGCTTTTTGGAGCTTCATAATCTCAGGCACCACTCTGATGCTGGGAGAAGCCACGATATTTAAAATAGTAATCTGAAATAACTGTTGCTTTAACACATCAGGTGAGAACTCCAGAACTGAGTGACACAACCTCGGATAACTGTAGCAAACATACCTTGGTGAAGGTGGTGGACCCAGAAGCCATCAGAATCTGTCGCACTCTGTTGTGGAACCTCTGCATGGACTCATCATCTACACGCAGGAAACACTGAGCTGTTCTCTCCTTTGTTACCTAACAAAACCAACATACAACCATGTTTATCCATTGACTATCCTGATCCACAAATCTGTTGACAAAAACAACTAGTGTGTAATCCTATCTACCTCATTCTGCAAGTTCCAGACACCATCCTTATGTGTAAACTCCTCGTAGCTGGTGCGGCACTTGGGCAGGATGCGACACTCGAAGCCGCACATGTTGAAGAGCAGGTTAGGGTTATCCTTACTGTAGACTGACACAAAGCTGTTCTCCCACTGAATCGTGGTGACAGAACGAGGAAGACGATTCTTGATGTCCCAGAAGACAGCACGGCCCCTGGAAGATAATCACACGTTTAGATTCTAAAACATGTGATTCATGACATCATTTAAACACGAATCATCAGGAGGTTTAGAACAACCGCCCAAAGTGCTTACAGATTCACATCATGCTTCATCAGCCGCATTCTAGCATCTCGTGGCCAGCATTTCTTATTGTTGTAGCCCACAATGTTTTCATTGTTGGGGTCGGGATGCTCAGTCAGGTACCTCTGGATCAGATCTCTTGCCTCATCAGCAGAAAACCTGTCAACAAAAAAATCTATTAGCATGATGCTATCATGCTTTAGCATCAAGCCAGCACATTTCAAAATAAGACAATAAGACTTTATTAGACCAAGACTTCCTTATTCTGCACTTCTGACCTGAAGAAGATGTGAATGCGGTCAATGTATCTGCAGTACAGGCGAATGGGATGGGCACTCTCTGTGACTGTATCCTGGAAGCTGAGGAAGTCATTGGGCATCTGAGGAGGTCCAGTCATCTCACTGGCTCTGTGCAGACCCAGCACCAGCAGGTCCATCACCAGCCCATAGTACTGCACAATGAAAGAGGCGAACTGCAGCCCACGGATGATGCCGTAAGAGTTGGTGTGATTCATGTCCTGCGAAGACAAAAACAGCAAACTGAATCAAAAAGAAATAAAAATAATTTAGAATTAGCAAGACTAAAAGCTTATGAAGGCATAGTGAGGGAAATGCAAACATTATCAACAGATTAAATGTACAGGAAGCAGACCTTATAGTTGATGACAACGTTGTTTTTGGCTGTCATGTAATCAGCGATGTTGTGATCCACGATGAGACGCAGAAGTCTGTTAAGCAGCGTCAGGTCAATCTTTTCGTACATCTTCTCATAGCGAGACTCCAGCATGACGTTACATTCACCCTCTGCTGTCTCCCACACGTCCTGCAGGTTGTTGATCCCTGTAAAAACAATATTTTAAAGTGATTAATTTAAACCAGATAAACCAGTCCAAACAAAGATGACTAGTTCACAAACTACAAAAACTTAATATACACATACAAAGCAAACCAGAGTTTACAATTCCCCTAAGAAATACGCCTTCAGAATACAGAATGAAAGTGTGGTTTTGTTTTCTTAGCTTTTATAATGTCAGCCAATGGAAGTTCTCACCTTGACACCATTTGTATACCAGCAGTGGAGGAGGCTCTGTGTCTGCCGGTTTGATCCAGGGCGGGAAAAGTCTGCGCTTATCTGCTTCATACCACAGGTACTGATCCAAGTAGGCGTCTGTGATCTTCTCCAGAGGTTCAACGTCATAAACCGGTACCAGGTGACTGTAAAGGTCCATGAACTCAATACCCACCTACAAAGAAAAGCACCACTTTTCACACAAGCTAGGACCAGAAGGAGGATAAAAACACTGGGATTATATGAAGTGCACTAAAAGAAAGCATGTGTGCTAACCTCTTTGAAGGCTCTCTGAGTCAGGAGGTGACGTTTGATTCTGGACAGAGCCTCGTGAGGATTGTCATAGGCCTGTTCGATTAGACCCAACTCCTCACGCTGTGATTGGTTCAGCCTCGACTTGACACTAAATAGAGGAACAAGCAAAAAGAGTCAGACCAGATAAAAAGTCTACAAAATCATAAATTGGGATTATATTGATATGGGGCTGCTCTGACCTGTAAGCCTCTTTGAGTCTCTCCAGAGCCAGGATCAGCAGCTTGGTGTCGTGTTTATATGAGAGAGGAGGGAAGGGAATTGGTGAGAAGCGTCGGCTCTCCAGCCAGTGCACTGTGGTGGTGTAGATGGCCACAGCCTCCTCAGCTGTGATGTAAGGCCCATCCTACAAAAACACAAAGATGATCTTTAATGTGTCCTTTCACAGAAACATGAACACAAAGCAACTTACAACCATTAAAGTTCCCTGTTGTCAATGATTTTATCCCTTAAAACTCTTCTTTGATCAAAATGACTTTTTCTGTAAAGATTTCTTCATGCCTCAAAATAGTCTGTTTATTATATAACCCTTGCTTCATTTGGTATGGAAACCAATGAATATGCAAATTAGCCCTCACCCCCACTCATTTACACCAGCTTAGATGACCTGATCTAGATGATTGGTTACATGTATGAGATGCAGTGTTTTTAAGACTGTCTTTGGTAAACTGCAATTTTAAGGAGATAAGATTTCTTATGTTCCCTAACAAAAGTACCTTCAAATAATTGTGCTGCCTCTCTTGCTCGGCCTTCAAGTAGAGTCGAGTAAGACGTCCCAGGTTCTTCTTGCACACGGTCTTATCCACAGTGGCTCCTCGTCTGATTCTCTCACGGTTGTAGTGAGCCGTGTTGGTCCACCAGTCAGCTTTGGCCTTCACGTAGCGGAGGATCATGTTCTCGATTGGGGTTGGAAGTCCTGGAACCTGAAACAAGAAGTAATACACACTTGAAATGCATCGTAACCGGACACTGATGGGCAGCACTTCATGCAAAAAATCTGTACCTTCCAGGGGATGTTGGCCTTCCAGCACCTCCACGACTCACTGAGATGCTGCAGGATGGTTCTGGCCTTGTTCTGCTTGATGCCCTCAGGCATCATGTCCAGGATGTCGTGCATCACAGCGGCTCTCAGCTCCAGGTCAAAATGCGATTCCACGCGCTGTTTGGTCACCGTCTTGGCAACACCCTTGGAGTGTCGACCTGAATGACATTAAACAAGTTACTACATGACATCTGAGCTGCAATCTTTCTAAACAAGCAATCAAGCATCTTACCCTCAAACTGCCTGGCCAGAAGGTTGCCAAGCCATCTCTCCAGAAGAGGGGTGATGCCTCTCATGAAGAACAGCCAGACTCTCCATCCTGGAGCCCAGAAACCACAGCCTGGACCTTTTCCAACTGGGCCCTATAAATATCAACAACCACTTTAGATTATGTCTACACAACAATTTTTGAAAAATGCAGAAGATTTTCCTCAGCGTTTTTCATGTATAAAGTTATTACAACGATCCTTGTTCACACAGATCCACGAAAATGACAATAAACAAACAACATCACACAATTTTCTTTCTGTAGTTTATAGAGACTTAATAAAAGTTTGTGTTTTCAGGACAACATGTTGTCGACCTAATTAATAATACTGTGACTTCACAGTGTGGTATGTTGGAATTGGATGTTACTCACTGTGTTGAAGCGGTAGTAGATGAGATGCTTCAGATCCTTGCACATTCTGATCTGCCTCATCAGCTTATACTTGTAGCGGTACATGCCAGTCAGCTGACCCACATGGGCGAAAATGTACTGCAGCCCATCAGCCAGCTACAACAGGAACAACAGACAATGCTTCAGGAGAAGATCGAGACCCTGCTCCTGATCACCTTCACACATCACACTGATCTTGTACGGTTCACATTATACACTCACCTGGAAAGAATCAACGTTTCCGAGCCTGTACTGCACATGACTGTCCACCACCAGCTTGCTCAAGCGAAGAACCTCACGGCACAAATGGAACGCGTTTCCGAATCTGGACTTCTTACGCTCTTTTGTTGTGAGGGTCTTGACAGGTTTCAAGTTGAAGTTGTAGTCCAGGTGGAGGTAGTTGAGGTTCTTTCTGTGGATCAGCAGGTTCAGCATGTTGTAGCCCTGACGACACACCTGCAAGCCGACCTCCACCCAGTCCAGCTTGGTAGACTGGAAGAATTTTGTAGCTTTGAAAGAGCGGAACAGGTATCTGCAGGAAAATAGACACAGCTGCTGTTTTAGTCTAAAAACCACACTAAACGTTACATAAACACTCAACTGGTCATCTGCGCCATCCCTCACCTCTTCTTCTGAGCCTTCGGGGGTCTATGCTTCAAAGAGTTCAGCACATAGTACTTCAGAAGCTTCTGGTAGGACACTCGCACCTTTACGGGCTGGCCTGCTGGACAGTGCTCACGGTACCTGATGACAGTAACAAAACATTTATATTTCTATGCTAAGACTTATTTAATCTTTTAAACTAGAAAAACTTCACACAGATTGCATTACCAAATGCGACATGTTCTATACAAACCAGTTTTTGATGAGAGGAACATCAATGGCTCGTCTGGTTCTTCCTGATCTCAGGTTAAATGGACGAGGCGCCCACAGCAACGCGATTCCATTGGCCGTGTTGTCCGTGTAGAGGGGCGTCTCCTTCAGGAATGGCTCAACATACTCAGGCAGCTCAAACTCCTCGTCATCATCTGGCAGTGGCTCCTGGCTCTGAGAGAAAGAAACGTGCACAAGCAGATCAATTAGTGTTTGGAACAAAATCCTGAAGAGGGACATTATAAGATAAAGTGGTGATGAGATGATTTGCACTCACTTTGACAGAGTGTCTGTGAGAGATAGGGTTGATCAGAGGGTCGAAGTAGAACGCAGGCAGATCAGGATCCTCAGTTTTGATGAACACCACATTGGGTGTGTGGTACCTACATAGGGAGCACAAATCTGCGGCTTAGCACAGGAAAATTAAAACTTATGTACCCACAGCTGTGAGGGTGATGGTTCATACCAAGTGAGGTGCACGTGATGTGGTAGGTTGTTGTACAGGTAGGGGAAGGCAATTTTGTACTCTGTTCTGATCGGCTGCCTGATGATGATCTTGTTGATGTCATTAAACTCATTCCAGTCTTCGTCTCTGTGAACAGATAGACAGTTAAACACCTGGAGTATAGCACAGAACACAACTGAATACACTCTTAAAAAAAGTTCTTCACAATGCCATCGAAGAACCTTTAACATCTGTAGAACCTTTTGGTTTCGCAAAAGTCTTTAGAAAAAGGTTCTTTAGACTATAAAAAAGAAATGTTTCTTTGAGGAACCAAAAACAGTTCTTCTATGGCATCGCTGTGAAGAATCTTTTAAGAACTTTTTTGAACAGTACAAAATCATACTGGAGGTTTATGTCTCTAACAAGGGGCTCAAACTTGGGCCCTCCAGGAATGGCCATGTTCAAAGCTTTGGAGGTGAAGAAAGCCTTCAAGTCAAACAGGTAGAAGTAGTTATCATCCACCAGATCTGTCAGCAGCTGATTGGCCAGTCGATACAGAGTGGACATCATGGGCAAAGTGAACTGCCAGCGTCTGTACGTGGTCCCGTTCACATATCTGTGGAGGGAAAAGATAAATCATAAGCAAAAGGAGGAAGAAGGAAATCAATACGAGACTGATCACCAGGACTCACTTGGTATTGTCTTTCAGGGGCTGATGCTCATACAGCCAGTCTGCCACAGAAGAGTCCTCCTCAGGGTCCAGCTCCATCTGGATTGCTTCTAGTGGCTCCACATCCAGAATATTGTCTGCATAATCCAGTGGAGGCTCTTCATCATCAAAGGGGGGGAAACGCATGCGTTTGAAATGTCGTCTGTCTCTCTTCTCACGACGCATCATGATCCACATTGTGCTGGTGAAATAAATTATTACACAGAATTATTTTCATGAAAACATTTTGTCATGTCACGTCACAACATGTCATTCCACAGATGTTTTTGCTTCTGACAAACATTTAAATATTTAGAAGTACGTTGGTACACCAACAACAGTGGCACCTATTGACTTCAATTGTATGGACACAAAACCACTGAGACATTTCTCAAAATATCTTCTTTTGTGTTCCACAGAAGATAAAAAGGTCATACAGGTTTGAAATGACATGAGGGTGGGAAAATCATAAAAAAAAGAATTTTTGCGTGAACCATCCCTTTAAAACCTATTCTAAACATACTTAGGTAACAGATTACATTATAATCATTCAGAGATCACCTACCCCCACTGAGAAATGTACACGGGCTCTATAACCCACGGGATTTCATTGACAAAGGAAATGGCCCCTGTAATGTGGTAGAGCACTGGAACATCTCTGATCTGCTCCCACGGCATGGGCATGTTCTCCAGCAGCTTGAGCACCGCGTGGGGCATGTACTTCAGGGCTCTGCAGATTAAACAGTTGACAAACATAAACAGTTATTCATGAAATTTTACAGAAAGCAATACAGGCAACAGCTCAAGGCATGATGCCCATTTAATATGACTGCACGCGAGTCCACTTGCATACCCGAGATAGACCCTCTTGTCGTGACGAAACTTCCGGTTTGTCATGTCTCCATGATCCCTGATGATTTTGCGAACATGCTCGGGTGGCATGTCCTCTTTCTGGGTGTCCACAAAGCCAAACTTTCTTTTCTCTGAGTAGCGCTTTGCCTGCAGCTGCTGCCATTTCCGAGCTGCAAGAGACGGCCATCGTTACACAAACAAAACACAATGTGAGCACAGGGGTCAATGACACCCTGAACGTCAGGCCCACCTTTCTCTTGCAGTTTCTCCTCAGTCATGTAATCCGGTATCGGAGCAGCAGCAGGAGGCGGTGGAGGGACACCGGGAGGCATCGCTCCGGGAACGGCTCTGTACGGGAACGCAGCTGCCATGGCAGCGTCTGCTGCGGAGCGAAAAGCAATGCGCAAACATATGAGGTCAAACAATACGAAACCATGTCGTGCACTCGTTTGTAAATACTCAATATAAAAAGAAAGGCGAGTCAAAGGGCTGTAAATAAAAGTGCACAAAACAACACAGCTACACATTTAGCCTACGTCTAACATATAAACTTGACCATGGCGCCTAAAACGTTGCACACAATCTAGCCTCTCACAAAAGATCAAGAGGTTTACTAAGTAAGTTTCCGTAAAATACACGCTCATATTTGCAGCCCAACTACACAAATAATTACAAACATTGTGTAATAAAACTGTGTAGCTTTTGCAGGTGCAACAAAGCATGTAGCATGCTAACGTAGCCTAGCCTACATTATACAACAAACCGCATTTGCCTTCGAACAAATTCACAGAAATAAAACTGCGACTTTTACCAAATGAAAACAGTACCTGAGTTACTTTAAAACAGTTTCAGTCCGCTTAAACAGATTCTCTTGTTGGCCCGTATCTGAATACGCGCAAGTTAACGACACTACACGTTGTGCGTAGAATGTTTCGATTCTCAGAAGCGTTTACGTATCTTCCGGTTTCCGTCTTACAGGAAGGGACGTGTCGTTACGACACAGAGCGTACGCAAACGCGCAGGGACAAGCTTCCGGCCATGACACCGGAAATAAATCTCTTTATATTTTGTAAAACGCACTAGAGCGCTGCGTAAAGCTTTTAATTTGTATTTATTTTTTTAAGTTATTTGTTTAATGATATCATACATGTTCCTTTTCTTTCCCTTTTTGTTATATATTTATTCTACAAATTGTTATGCTGTATTTTTTTTAAATGTGTAATTATTGTATTGTTTTGATTATAATGTAACTGGCGGTTTCATTTTACATCCTTCCTGAAGTCTAACACGTTTTTATTATTCCATGTTTATGGTTATGAATATAATAATGAAAAATTGTACTATGTATTAAATTGTTTTACAATGGTACTATTCCTGCTTTACAGTATCGATAAGTAATAATGATAATCATTTCATCACAATTAGTGGGTCAGTTTGGGTCCCACTAAATGGTATGCTGACAGAGATCTTGACCCAAAGTTAATCATGTTGTG
The DNA here is from genome assembly GCA_036877525.1 of Chromobotia macracanthus. NCBI lineage: Eukaryota > Metazoa > Chordata > Actinopteri > Cypriniformes > Botiidae > Chromobotia > Chromobotia macracanthus. The sequence continues at coordinate 4,681,084 of JAZGTH010000080.1, read as the reverse complement.
TAACATCATGCCAGGGCCACTTTTCTTCTTGATGCCCAGAAATCATGAATGTTTCAGGTAACGTCATGGGTCAGAGGGTGTGTGTCTGTGTCAGATACATTCAGCAATCAACAATCACATTTTCACAATCATTGAACATATAGGCATCGGACATGCCGTCAGGCATAATGTCATCGTCTGTCATCATGATGACAAAGTGCAAATTACTTTTTAAGTCATTGTAGAACATACAGCAAAAACATGCACCAGCTTCTGTGTGTGGGGGAGCTGAAGTGAGCTCCTCCAGCGTTTATCTCAGGAACACAGAGGACAGGATGCTGACGTCTGAAGGAAGCCCTGACGACAGACTCTCAGTGTTTGGAGCAGCTCAGCAATGAGGAACATCAGATGATAACACACGTCCCATCCATCTATAACCACAGGCCTCAGTCCAGCAGCAGGTCATTTCACAACTATCTTCCTGTCTTCACTTTGCCATCACCGTTTATGTGTTGTGATTATTTTTGGATCGTGTCTCATGGATGCTTGTAAATCCTTTCTCATGCATCCCACAGAACGGAAGCACCAGTGAGGGCTGAAGCTTTTAGTAAGGAAAGACAAAGTCAAAGAGACATTGAGGTACACAGGCAACATGATGGAACTAAAGATCCAGCTGTTACCTACTGGAGAAATCATACTGCCTCCAGCGAAAAATGGAGAGTTGTACTGTGACAGCTGCACCAAGGTAATAACCTTTGTTTTAGTCTCTGCATTGTTTTAGTCTCTTTGTTTAGGTCTCTTCTTTGTTTAGTCTCTTCTTTGGTTTAGTCTCTTCTTGGTTTTAGTCTCTTCTTGGTTTTAGTCTCTTCTTTTTTTAGTCTCTTCTTGGTTTTAGTCTCTTCTTGGTTTTAGTCTCTACTTCTTCCTTTGGTTGGTTAAGGATAGAAACATATTTGCATAACTACATAAAGACCATTATTGTATCAACACCAGTCTGTTTCCTGCACAAATTGCTTTGTGATAGCTGTCTAGTTACTGTGTGTAGAAGAAAGCATGCACTAGGTCCTGTAACTGAGGCATTAGACTGTTGTATCATTAGCACATGCTTGTTTTGATATTAAAGAAACAGCTGTAATTACTAGCATGAGCATTTTTGTTACTGTGTTCTACAATCTTTAAGACATTGAGTGATGGTGTCACAGTGTAATATCAAAAACAATATCACAATATAAAGAGTTGGGGCATGTATATATAAAATCCTGGATTACACTTTACAATAAGTGTAAATACACTATACAATATTAATCTAATGTTAATTTATAAATTTACACTTTTTCATACTTAATTTGTTAATATTTGTTCACAATAATGTTAAACTACTTTAGAAAATGTATTAGCATGTGTAGAAATGAACAATAACCAAGATTATTGTAACATGTAACAGTATTGTCCATTGTTATTTAATTGCATGAACTGATGTTAACTTGTAGAACCTTATTGTAAAGTATTACCCATGAAGTTTTCTAGTCTGTTTGGTAAAATGGGGAAGAGACACCCTTTAGCACAGTCTTTCTGTCCAACATTGCCTTCAACAGGATACAACCTTTCCTCTCTGTTCAGTTGCTTGGTCCAGGCACTGGGGACAAGTCCATCACAACTGGCCACAGTAACATACTGCACTTTACATGGCAATCAGAATCACATTGGTACGAGGGACTCAGTTTCAACAATGTTTATTAATGAAACTGAATGTTTAGACATGGCTGTGCTTTCAAAGGTCTGCCTTTGCACAGAGAACTGATTAGCGGATGTTTATTATTTCCTTAATGTCAGAACTGTGTTAGCAGCACAAAGGTTTCGGGTTTGAACCCCAGGAAACACAAATACACACACAAATATGTACAAAAGTGTTTGGACAAAAGCGTCTGAGAAACTCATAAATGTGAAGCTGCATCCAGAGAGAACAGAGACTGAATGCAGTACCTCATTATTGTCGATAGGGGGCAGAATAACAACAGCACACCTTCGAGTAACGCCTTTCTTCTACATCAAATACTAAAAGTACAATTATATTTTTATACGATTATAAAATCAAACACATACTCACACACAAGCGATTGCATTTGTTCTGAATAAGCACTTATAATGTCGTATAACAAGGGCGCACTTTTTATGTGAATTGTGCTTTTGAAAGGACGCGTTACACATGAGATGAGACGATCTTTATTCATACACGTGAATGTGTGAATAATACATGAAAGTCTCAAACCTCCGTGTGATTTATTCAGTCGTGGGATCGCTCGGGAACTTCCTGGTACATGTCTGAGGAGGAGGAAACTCATGTCTGACGCCATCAAATTCATCCCAGGTTAGATCATGACTGTGTGCATCTAAAGCATAAAAGTCCTGGACTGCTTCATGTAATCCACTTCAAAGTGAGAGATCTGGTCTCTGGCTCCAGGTTTCAGCTCCAGGTTTCAGCTCCAGACGGAGTGTGAGGGTTTCTCCTCACGGATTTCTCCTCACGGATTTCTCCTCACGGGTTTCTCCTCACGGGTTTCTCCTCACGGATTTCTCCTCACGGATTTCTCCTCAGGTTTCTCCTCACGGATTTCTCCTCACGGATTTCTCCTCAGGTTTCTCCTCACGGATTTCTCCTCAGGTTTCTCCTCACGGATTTCTCCTCACGGATTTCTCCTCACGGATTTCTCCTCAGGTTTCTCCTCACGGATTTCTCCTCAGGTTTCTCCTCACGGATTTCTCCTCAGGTTTCTCCTCAGTGAATGCGTGTTAAAGTGAGTTTTCTGGTGGATCTGAAGTCTCTGTGATCGAGGTAAGCGTGTGTTTTACTGTCTGAATCCACGGGACTGTTTACACCTGTGCTTGTGAGCGTTTGTTTAACTTTATTTATTTTGTTAACTTTATTTACTTGTTAACTGATAAACCGATATGTTCTTCTTGGGACGCTGGTTGTGTCTCAAAACCCAGTGAGATCCCTATCTAGACAGCACTGTCTTGGCATCATAACTGTGGGGCACTAGATTTGATACACGCCCACTGTCGATCACTAAGCTTTCTATGAAGTCAACACAAGTGAGTGTATGTCTTTCAGTTCACTGATCTGACTGGTGTGACAGCTTAAGATCTTCATGCAGATACATGAGGGCTTCATAAACAAACCCTCCCACCTCATCTCCAAACCTTGTTCTGCATGTGACTGGAGACTGGAGCTACAAACCACTTTCTCTTTCCAGCCCGCTCTGAGAGAGCTGGTTGTCTCAAGTCCTGTCATATCAGAGGTTCTGCTGGACATAGGCGGTCCCCTTAAACTCAGATATGTGCTGGGATCACTGTAGTGTGTCAGTGTGACTTTGTAAGGCTGGTGTCCTCAGATGTCCCTGTGTGACGTACCTGCAGCGTCTCCGCATCTTGCAGAATAACGTGAAGATGTGCTTGTGACACTGAAATGCATGTAACTAATGAACAACAGTTAGGCTGACAGATCAGTAAACTTCTTTAACTTTCTGCTCAGCTCGGTGTGTCAGCAGTGAGCGCTGTACAGTGTTTGTGTGTGTTTCCATCCTGTGAGGAGTCGTACATGCTTGGTTGTTGACCAAAGAACGTTTGCTCTCTTAACTGCTGTGACTTCTTGTTTAGTCTGTTACGTTATCGTCCGATCACTGTGTTCTTCATCTGTTTATGGTGGTGAGATATGCGACTGCTGCAGAGTATTTGGAGAAGGGTGGGAGGACTGGTGACATTTGTGCGGTGATGTCATTTGTGCACTGGTGTACACCAGCCCTTTTCCCACATCTCAGAGAGGATACACCTGTGTAGGTTATACAGAGCAGGAAGTACTGAGGGCTAACCAACCGCTCAGATCAACAGGTCTTTACTCTGGCTGATATTGTACATTTTACTGTAAATTTGTTATGGCACAATCACCTGCCTGTCATCTAGAGACCACTTTCCCTGAATAACAGAGGTTCTCAGCCTTTATGACTTTAGCCCCCATCCCATTTCTAAAATATTCTAGAGTTTGATATAACTAGATATATATATACTAGTTATAAAAACAACCAAGGAACTAGGAAATATCTTAATATTTCCAGTTGTTTTATCTTGGTCCTATAAGCATTCAAATTTTAGCCTTAAATCATTTTTAATCATCTTACTATAGCCAATTTTATTGTGATAAAATCAATTTCCACCCTTCCTTCTACATGCTAAATATCCTGTTTCACTCGAAAAATCATATTATGGGAGAAAACTGGGCTGTGTCAGAGCGTTTGGTGTTGATATGAAACCACAGATGATCTGTGGTGTGGAACATTTGCATACAGATTAAGAGAGAACTCACCGGAGTGTATGAGTCCAGTCAGCCGTGATGTTTGTGTACAGTATGAACAGCAAAACAAGTTACTGCTCTAATGTACTTTTAAGCATAAAAACTGGAGGTTGGGGGCACAGAGGGTATATACATTTATGCATGTGACAGACACCTTTATCCAAAAATACTTAAGTACATTTAAGAGTCACATTATTTATCAGTAAGAGCGAGACTCGTGAGTAAATGTCTCTCAGCCCTGTGGTGAGTCATGAGTTCATTGTGGGACCTGCAGTTTGTCTTAATTTAGCAGCAGCTTTTCCACGTACATTTCCCATCGAGGGCCCGGCCCGGACTCGGTTCTGCTTTATATCAGGGAAAAACTGCAAAGCCAGACTGAAGACTTTGAGCTTCAGTTCTGCAGCTTTACTGGTTAGATGTTTAAAAATTCTTTTTTACAATTACTCATACAAAACTATAGTAGGAGTATCAAATGATAATGTAATTTTAAAATTGACATAGTACTCCGAGATATTCAAAGTAATGGCATGAAACATGCACACACAGCATAATGCTGCCATTAGCACATATCAACAAAACCATTTGGTACCACGTCTAGAAAAAACAAGTACAACCTTTTTTACTTTTATGTTTTAATGTTTTATCTTATTTTTAACTAATAAGAAAAGTAAAAGCATTTGCTTAGCAGGGAGTCAGTCAAACAATTAAAAACAATTCCACTATCTATTGTTAAGAATATTGTGTTTGATATACATGATATATAACATTGACAAATTTTGGCTAACATTACTGTAAGAACGTTTTTGGTAACTTTGAGAAAACTTTTAGAGAACATTAGCCATCATTCTGAGAATGTTTCATGTTAGCTAATCCATCTGAGATCTTTGACTCCAGTTTAACTGTGTCTGGTAATGTGGGATTAGAATCTGAGATTACATTCCTCTCCAGAGGTTTCCTCTGGAAAAATGCTCACAGATGAAGTTACAGTGGTGGTTACATCTCTTAGCTGACAGAACAACTGCCTGCCTGATATTTCACATCAGTTTATTCATTATTGTTCAGAATGAATTAAGCGTAATGTTTGTTTTCAGTCTTCAGGCTTCCTGGCAGATCTGATAGCACCTTTACACTAATTGGAATGGCTTGAATATGTGATTGTGTTTTAGAAATGGTAGTTTGTCTAATAATACACTAGTGATCTGTGACAGCTGTTAATGTGGAGAAAACATTTTTTAAAGTTTAGTTCAGTTTTAGCATTTTTGGCACGGTTGGTTGTTCTAATTCAATGTATTGAAGCTCACCTGCTCCACAAACATAAGTAAAGAAGATGTTATACAGTTGAATCTCCTCCCCGTGTTGCTTCTCAAACCCTTGCACCTCATAAACAGAACCACACCACCCTTAAAGCATTACTTTTGTTTTGAAGCCATATGTACTGCAGAGCTGTACCCAGAAGCTCATGATACCATCCTTCACAACTACACAACAGAATAAATCAAGACAGAGTTCTTCAATGTTCTTTGTCAAGAACCTTTGAAGTAAAAAATGTATGAGTTTTCAGTGGTTCTTAACCATCTACATATCTGGAACTAGAGAGCATGGGTTAACCTATAACTAGGTTCTCTCCAGCATCAAGATAAGTTATGCAATCTAGAACAGGTTTGTCTTTGATCCAGGAGTGCAGAAATAAACCAGAGAGGGTGAAGAGGATGTATATCAATCCAGGGTGATTCAGAGCTGTTGACCGTTGAGTATGTACTGTTGAAGTCTTCATGTTAGATTGAGGGATAGTTACAGAGCAGTGTTTGAACTGGTATGAAGGAAAGCTCTGTTGATGACACCACACTTCCAGTTGAGAACTAGTTTCTGTTATCTAGGGTCAGTCAGTGGCAGGGTTGTCGTAGTGTATCTCTTGACGTCAGTCATATGGACATGGACATGTTTGCTGTAGCTACCAGCTCCAATACTAAACAGCTAATATACACCAAAGAGGTTATGACTTTCATCAGTGTCCTTTGAGAACCTTTGAGAAAAAAATCACTGTGCATATGTTCCTCAGCTAGGAAAACTACAACTTTTAATAAATATGAATGAACTATGTGGATTTCAGACAGAGATGTTGGATTGTTTGCGCATATATTTGTTCTTGCTTTTCAAAGGTCAGCGGAGAGCATGTTGTGATAGTAAAGCCATCACTCATGTCAAACTCATGTCTTCATAAGTAATGTGAAAGTATGTTTAGGAATGCCTAATCTTCTTATCTTAGGAGAGATAAGAAGAGAGCGTGTGCTGAACTGAGTCCTGACATGTTTCTGAGCGGCCGTCAGACTCAATACCTACCGCACCTCATTTCCCACAAGTGATGCTGTGAATCAATTGACTTCAGTGAGAATGAGGCGTTGCGAGGACACAGAAAATAAATGCAAAACTGATGCCCCGTTATACGCACGAAGTTTACCATCTGGGCTCTGAGAGGCAGGCCCAGATGGTTTCTTTCAAAAATGCAGCAATTGCAATATTCTTAATTATATGCCCCATTAAATAGCTTTATCCGGTGTTTAGGCGCCCAAAGTTATAAACACAGCTTGTTAGAGGCCACAGATAGAAACAGGAAAGGAGGAGGTGGCAGTGACATCTCTGTTTCGACCTACATCTGCTCGCCATTGGATAGACAGGAACTCTTGAGGGAACCCCCGTTCCACGCTCACAAACATAATCTGCCTTTATAAGGCATTGTGGGTATTCTGAGCTCTGAGGGGAGGAGACATGGCCACAGCATTGCCAATCCAGCTGCTGCTGTATATGAAAGCAATGGTTTTTCCAGACCAGTACTGGAAAGGGCGGACCAGTTGGGTGTTGGGTACAGGCATGAGTAGGATGCTTGAAGTTCCTATGCTACAAGTACAATCTTGTCTGCTTTTTACCTTAACCTTGTGCAACCTTGTTTTCAACAAAGGTGAGAAACAGTTCTTTCCCTATTCACCTGTTGGTTAACGCAAAAGTGGGTGCGGTCAGCTTGCGTCACCCACAAATGTGTTGCTCTGCCCGCTGATGTGTAGCCCCACCCACTAGATCTTGAATAGTGAGCAACAGAAGAAACGTTGGTGTTTTTTCTTCATATTGCTTCCCTCAAACATCATCCCTCCTCCTCTGGAGAGCAGCGGCGGATAGGCAGGAATTATTTAGTTACGAAACCCTCAAGGAAATGCCAGCTTTAGCCTGGGTGAAAAAATGGCTAAATTCCCTTTGTGGAAAACATGCTTGTGTGTGTCATCTGTATGCGCTGTATGTTCCAGAAAACTAGCAGTCTAGCAGACCAGGTGCTCTGGAAATGAATCCTGCTCAAGCAGATGCTCACACAAACTTGTGAGGTACTGTTATGACTCAAAAAGCCCAAAGATGAGGGAGCAAGAAGAAAAAATGAGAATTAGAGACATTAAACCTCACTTTTAGTCAATGTATGACTTCCTGAACTGCATGTTGCCGCAGTGACCGTCTTTAGTTATATCAACACAGTGGTGAGACAGCAGTGGTTTCACCTCTCTGTATATCTCTGATTCTCTCTCCTGCTGTACCCAGAACTGTGCTGACTGCTCAACACCCCCATGTATTACATTCTTCTGTTCTGACATCACAAAATCTCACCCCATCATACACCTCCTTCTTTTGTTTATTACGTCGTCATGCACCATCCCATAAGCCCCTGTTATCTTCTCTGTACCTCTGGAACTACCTCTGCAGGGCTTAGACTGTAAATGTCTTTTACCTAAACCTTTTCTAAAGTCACTTACCTGTCCTCTTGTTCCCATCCTCCCTTCTCATAATGCTTTGTTCCTTTCTTACCACTCCCACTGCTCAAGGCCCTGACACTTTAGTAAACAAAGAGGGATTTATTGTGCATTGTGTTCTGTAACCACATTCTCACCGTCTTCAAGAAAAAAACAGGATAAAAGTGTATCGGACTGCCTGCACTGTGTTATAAAAGTTTATTAATTTCCTGCTGAGTGCTGTGCTGAGTTTGTGGTCTACCAGAGAGAGAGGAAGTGTGTTGCAAGCTCAAAACCCAACAGAACAGGGTTACTAAGTTCATCCATCAGGATCAGGATCTTCTCACTGTCTTCTCTTAAAGGAACAGTTCACCTAAAATTATGTTCTCGTGATCATGTCATTCCAAACATGTCTTTCTTTCACATTCAGAGCTGGATCAGACTCATACTGTGTGTAAATTACAAGAGTTGCTGAATGAGAGATGATCTCGTGCAGTACAGTACAGAGTTAACAGTGGCAGTGACCTTAATTAAGGTTAACCTGGGCGCTGTCTTTATGCCCGTGTTTGTGTGGCTAGGCTAGTTTGTGTGTAGGTTAAACAGGTGGTGTGTTGTGTTCTTACTGGGTGGAGAGGAGAAAATGGGGAGTGTCTTCTGACACATTAACCCTTTACTAAGGGTTAAATACTGTAAGACACTCTCACTCACTCTCTCACTCTCTCTTTCTCTGCAAATATCTTTAGTAAGACTCTGACCTCATAGCCACACTTTCATTAGTAGTTTTGATTTTGGATCTGTTTATTAGGTAGATAACTAGCTGTAAATCACACCTGTTGCTAAAGCTGTGTGATAAAATGATTTGCATGTGAAATCAGGTGGTAAACTCAAACTACACCACTATAACAAATGACTGTGTCTTTCTGTTAATCCTTGCATGAATATTTTGAATATATATATTTTTAAAGAGACATAGGCTGATTCATTTACGAAAAACAGCAGATTTTTTTAATTGACTAACAGGAGCAAATAGTAAAAGAGAAACAGCCAACAGTATATACGGGACATCCAGTTAGTCCTGCTTTTAAACAAACCCGCACCTCAAACGTGACATGCATGTGACAAATGATGGCTGTTTTAAAGAAGCTTAAATTTAAATTTGGGCTTCTTGATCTGTTTAACATTTCAGTAGTCAGTACATAATTATTATTGTAAAATGTGGAAACCGTAATAATAATAAAGAAAGAGCAGATGTGCCCAAACTCTAACTGTTTCTCATGACACTGACCAGCTTTGTGAACTTTTGGGTCTCTGATGATTTGACAGAAAACACTGTATTGTTCTGGGTAGGAACATTGCTAAGGTCCAGTAAGCAGTTTACAGTTGTCATGGCTCGTGCCCTTTAAATACCCTCTGGACATGAATGCTTTTCATTGTCCAGCAGGCCGGAGTGAAGGACTGCTGGTCACTTTATATCTTCTCGCGTCAAAACGGGTGTGTGTTGTGAGAGTTTAGCTTCTGTGTGGAACTGTGGGTACATCAAAACACATGATGTAAGACTTGTTGCCTGTTTTTGGCCGATCACCTGCCTGTCATTTTCTCCCCGGAGTCTGACAACTCCCAAACAAACTGGACACTGGTTAAACATCTGTCCTAAAGTAATGAAATATGTGCCTGCAGAAAACACAATAAGCAAAACAGGAAATTTCTGGTATGTTAAAAATAAAGAACTTGTTCTAAAAATGAAACTGTGGTGAGGTCCTAAAATGGTTTACTTCTACCCTGACCATCTGCAGAAATCTGTACAAATCTGTACAGTCTTTAATTGTAGCGCTGATGTCTTTTCATCGTTACTGGACTGCTAATGTCTTTCTGTGCTGATGAAGTCATCTCAGCAGTCAACGAGAAACATTTTTTCATTAGAATAAATAGGTGAGATGTTGGAAGATCAAACAAAAAGCAATTACAGGTAAATTCTTCCAAATTCTTCCTGTCTTTGTAAGCAAAGGCCTCTCTCGCCAGCTTTCAGAGTTATTACAGAAGGATGGAGAGAAACTGAGAAGAAATGGAGAACGCTGCCCATGGTCCTGTCTTGGAATCTTTCAATCCTTTCTTCAGAGCAGTTTTAGGAATAAGTAAACGCATGGTACGGGCGTGCAGTTTAATTTGCCATACAGACCGGCATGCATGGGGAGAAGTCCATAAAGCTCCAGAAGAACAGTGCTGTAACAGAACCTGCTTGTGGAGAAAAAAACTGAAGAAAAGACTCTTTATTTATTATTCTAATTGTCTGTTTGGATTCTATTATATTGCTTTTAGGTGTGTTGAAGTGTTGTGCGTCTAGTTGATCATCTGTGTATCAGTGAAGCTCAGATTATGTAAAGCAGCAGTCGTTTTAGTTCATAGGTGCTTCACAACAGCATGGTTTCAGTGTAATCACCCAGGTTATGCAAACAAATGAAAAACAAATATGTATTACATAAGTGTTGTTCTCAGATTTAGTGGTTCCTATGGAAATGTCCTTTCAAAGCATTGGACAAATTATGGTTAAGATGACCAGCAAAAGATGTCATGGTCTAGCTAGTCTGCCGGTTTAGTTTTGAATATGCCTCCATCACCAGTGTTTACAATTCGTAAAATGTGTCATGGCGAATAATGAGTAATGTTTTATTCTGGTCAAAAAACACAAATGCAATGCACTCATATATGTTGTGGATCTGATTTGTTAAAACCAGATTCAGTGTGTTTTTTTTTTTTTGGCTGTTTAAATTGCACAAACCAATCAGGTTTGAATTGGATGTGGGAAACAGGAGCGGAGCCCAACAGAGAACAAGCAATGACTCCAGTGTTAGACTTTCAGAGTTAAATGTGAAGTTCTGTGGCTGACAGATCAGGAGTCAAGTTAGATCCTGGCACGCCACTTGTCGACTGTTCCCACTCGCTTGTTATATTTCTCCTTCAGCTTGTGTTTCCCGCCCTAAGCCTTGGTTCTCGCTTCTGTTCTGCCCTGTTAAGGCTGCTGTACATCATCTTAATTAAAGTGCTTCCTCAGGTGTGCTGTATCTCTCTCCCTCCCTCCAGGGGACGACAGTGCTGTGTCAATAGCAAAACAACAACCCTGACAGCAGGTGTATTCACACAATGTGTTTTTGAATGCATAATCACACGATTGTTCATTTGAGTGTTTGTGTGTCCGTAAGTATGTGTGTGTGAGTGCCTGTCTGGATATTTCTGTCGAAGCAAGCAAGCTTTACCTGAAGTCCTCTGTCTTCAGAATTACAGACGCAGCGAATGAGTTAACTTTGACATCCTGCTAGAAAATATCAGTGTTTTGGGCCCTGTGCTAAAGTGCCGTTCTGTGAGGTTTTTTCCCACATCATGGATTTGTCTAATCTTGGAAGTCTAATGCGAAAAACCCAGGCCTCTATTCTGGAGCGGGGTTTGATATTTAAAGACACGGAAGTCATGAAGGATGTGAGTATGATTGTTTCACTGGAGTTTGGGTGGAGATGCTGGGAAGTTTTCACTGATGGTGTCGCAAATGTGGTCAGATTTAGAGCTTGTTGCATTATGAAAATCTATCAGTTTATAACATCAGACATCTCAATATTGTGGGGCTGGGTACAGTTCTATTAGATGATATACCTGTACAGCATACAATGATACTGAATGATTATCATAAACAAACTGTATGATATGATATTTGTTTATTTTTGGAAACTTTTCGTCTTGTGCTTTGGAGTTTTGGAGTTTAGCCTAACACTTATCATTTACATTTAAAGCTGATGTTTATCATTTCTGCACCACTGGGGCAGGTCTGGATGCTCAGACAAACAGAGCAATGTTTTTGGAAGTTCAACTGTGTTTATACGTTGGGAAAACCAGCTTGAGATAGGAGAACAATAACACACACTGCACCTTAAAGATCCCGTCGTCTTGTTCTTAACATGCATTAGATCTGATAATATTTGTGGCTTGGTGAAAATATTTTAGTGCTTCATAACAGAGCAAACAGTCTCGAATAAACATTAACTGGGTTTAGACTGATCTGTGTGCGTGACTCATAGACTGAACTCGTGTGCGTGAGATGAAGTGGGACTGGGAATGATGGAGTGTTTTTACAGTTTGTCTCTCGGGTCTCTGAGGGCCCTGATCTTCTGTGTGTTATATATCACTTCTCTCTGCTCTGCCTCTAGAGGGTGTAGGTGTGATTAAATCTCTTAAATCTCTCTCTCCACCAGGTTGTGGGCAGTGACGGAATCTGGGAGATGATGGAGAGTGCCCTGACAGCCAGGGACCGGGTGGGCGTGCAGGACTCTGTCCTGCTGGAGAACCACACTAGCGAGATGGCCTTCATCGAGAACCTCCGCAAGCGCTTCAAGGAGAACCTCATTTATGTGAGTAACACCTTTGACGTTTGATGTCCAGAATGTATTTTTGGTTATTCTCTGGAGTTTTGATATTATCTGTGCATGCTCTCACACAGACCTACATCGGTTCGGTGCTGGTGTCTGTAAACCCCTACAAGGAGCTGGAGATCTACACTAAGCAGCACATGGAGAGATACAGGGGTGTGAACTTCTATGAAGTCTCACCACACATGTAAGCCAAGAGAATTCTGAGTCATCATTACCCAGAATTCTGTACCAAAATATCACTGTCTCATGCTATTAGATACAGGCTGTAGCTCTATCTATCTATCTGTCTGTCTGTCCATTCATCCCCAGTAATGCAGAAATTTAACACGATTAAATATTATTGATTAGTACTGAGTAAAACTTCAAAGCACAATGGATCTATAAAATGACTGGATATTAATGCAGTTCTTTATGTTCTACAGTAATGTAGCATTTACAGTATTGACTGTTCTCTGTACAGTTACGCAGTGGCTGATAATGCGTATCGCTCCATGCGGACCGAGAGATGTGATCAGTGCATTCTGATCTCGGGTGAGAGTGGAGCTGGAAAGACAGAAGCCTCCAAAAAAGTTCTGCAGTATTACGCTGTCACCTGCCCTGCCAACGAGCACGTGCAGTCCGTCAAAGATCGCCTGCTGCAGTCCAACCCCGTGCTGGAGGTAAACACGGAAAACCTGCCATAGATCTAATGCAGCATACAGCAGTGAGCAATCCACCAACAGGAGCTGCGCAGACAGCTGCACAGCAGATGTTTTGCAGATGTGGTTCTTTCCTGTAATGTGACAGTTGTGCCGCAAGAGGCGTGTGTGAAATATAAAGCTTGTTTATCTTTATGCCAAACGGAATTCTTTCTTCTCTCAGGCCTTTGGAAATGCGAAAACCTTACGAAACGATAATTCCAGTCGCTTTGGGAAATACATGGACATTCAGTTTGACTTCAAGGTGAGTTTTGACCTTTTGAAATCCTTTAACACATTTGCTCTTATTTTGTTATCATCAAGTAAAGCTCATGTCTCCATCACTGTGGTTCACCAACAACAATGTGCGTCTGTTGATACACCTTCACCCTTACAATGCTCTCCTTGGGTTGGGTATTTGGCTGCATCCACCCGTGTGTTTGTGCATGCATGTTTGTGAAAATATGCATGGTTGCTTGTCAGAAACCCGTTATTATCCCCTCTGCTTCTCGCCCCGGGTGTCCCCTTTGGCAGGGAGCTCCAGTAGGAGGTCACATCCTAAACTACCTGCTGGAGAAGTCTCGCGTGGTGCACCAGAGCCACGGCGAGAGGAACTTTCACATCTTCTATCAGCTCATCGAGGGAGGAGAGGAGGACCTGCTGAGGAGGCTGGGTCTGGAGAGGAACCCTCAGCAGTACCAGTTTCTGGTGAAGGTCAGAGATCTTACACGCTGAATTTGTTTCAGTTAAGCTGTTGTTGGAAGGCTGTTTTAGAAGAAAAAACAGTTACAGTGTTATTGACTTTGAAGATTATGAAGACAAATGTTAAAAGAAATAACATGCACTGGTAAACTATGCAGAACAAGACCAGAAGTTTATTTTAAAAACATGAACCAGGTCAATGTTGGTTTCCTGTTGACTGGAAAACGTTTATAGTAACGTTCAGCACCTGCTGGTGTTTAATAAAGGAAATCAGGAGGACCCCCTCCCCTCCCTGTTTCCCCTGAGTGTGTGTGTGATTTTCAGGGTAACTGTCCCAAAGTGAGCTCCATAAACGACCGCAACGACTGGAAGATAGTGAGAAAAGCTCTGAGCGTCATTGGCTTCTCTGATGATGAAGTGGAGGTACGACCAATCACCACATGCACAGAATGCACAGAATGAGTGAATGATCTTCTATAGGAAACAGAAAGAGAAACTTCTTCTGCTGTATCTGGGCACAGAGCCAGAGTGCATCTCTGTTCTGCACATGCAGCTCTGGATGTAGGTGTGCTGTCTTTATTCTAAAGACTGCTACCCCGCTTACAGGGAACGTTATTAGAACGTTGGCTAATGTTCTCTAAAAATTCTCAGTTATAAAAAATGTTCTTGCGGTAATGGTAGTAGAACTTTTTTAACATTATCTATCATATATCAAAAGTTGTTGGTGGAACATTTTAAAAAGTTGCAGGTTTAAAGAGATATTTGAATAAAGTTATTATAACCAAGCAATAACGTTAATACAGCGTTTAAAAATAAATAACTTTCCTACTTGTCTCTACAATTAAGAACTTTCTAAAATAACTTTCTCTCTCTCTCTCTCTCTCTCTCTCTCTCTCTCTCTCTCTGTCTCTCTCTCTGCAGGAGCTTTTGAGCATTATTGCCAGTGTTTTGCACTTGGGGAATGTTCAGTATGGAGGAGAGGACAGTGGGAATGCTTATATCACTACAGAAACACAGATTAAAAATTTAGCAAGGGTATGAGGCTGGATTATTTATGTTGTGTTTCTTGAAATGACGTGTCTGTGATATTACAGGCTTATTTTAATCATGTATGTGTGTGTATTTGTGGTGTCAGCTGTTAGGTGCGGATATATCTGTTCTTAAAGAGGCTCTAACACATAAAAAGATCATTGCCAAAGGAGAAGAGGTATGATTCTATTTATCAATAGAAGAATTTTTATTAATATGTTAGATTTATTTTATATGGGGCTTACTAAGGATTCATCGCTGTTATTGCTGATAAATGGTACCCTAGCAACCACAGACATGTCCAGACTAACACATAGCAATTTTCTAAAACATTTTTTTGTTCTTTGTAAATTTCTTTGTAAAGTCTATTCATTTTCAGTTTCAGTTAATAAAAACAGCACTGGTGGGCTTTAAAACAACTTTACCTTTAGGTTTCCTCAGGTGTGCTGAGTATTTTACACCTTCATTTACAAACAGCATGAGTAAAGTTTACAGTATGTACTAACTGAATTATTGAATATTTTTCCCATAATTCCCCTGTTCGTCTCTGTTGCAGCTGATAAGTCCTTTAAATCAAGAGCAGGCGGCTTCAGCGCGAGACGCCCTGTCCAAAGCTGTATACGGCCGCACGTTTACCTGGCTGGTGAACAAAATTAACGACTCTCTGACCTTCAAGGTATAGACACAGATGTTCTGGTGATGAAGAATGGACTCTGTTCATGGCTTGCAAATTCTGTGACGTTCATTGTAAAATGTGACCATGTGGCGCCGCCACATGGTGACATTGTAGACTGACTCGGTTCAGTGTTCAGTGTGCTGCTGAAGCACATTCTCTCATGAGATGTTACAGACTGTGTTTAGTCTGATCTGCTGTTGCTGAACATTTCTGTGGTTAATGTGCAGGAGGAAACGTTTAACAGTAAAAACGCCTCTGTCATTGGTCTGTTGGATATCTATGGTTTTGAGGTCTTTCAGAATAACAGGTAGAGTTAATGTTGTTTCATATTTTATTGTATGTATTTTTTGTGTTTGATGTGTTTTCAGCTATATAAGGATATAATTATTTATATGTAACTTGTAATTGGTTAGCAAAATATAAAGTCTAATCTTTATTATCTTCAAATTTGAAAAGAGTATTACATTTTACTTTTCCTAACAAAGTTATAAAAATCCTCTCTCTCTTTCCAACTGCCTGTCTCTCTCTCTCTCTCTCTCTCTCTCTCTCTCTCTCCTCTTCTCTCTTTCTCTTTTTCTTCTGTTTGTCTCTGTCTCTCTCTCTTTTGTGTCTCTGTCTTTGTTTGTCTCTCTCTCTCTTTCTTTGTTTGTCTCTCTCTCTTTTCTCTCTCTCTCTTGTTTGTCTTTCTTCTGTTTTTCTTCTCTCTCTTCTTTCTCTCTCTTCTCTGTTTGTCTCTCTCTCTTCTTCTTGTCTCTTCTCTCTTTTTCTTCTCTCTCTCTCTCTTTTTGTCTCTCTCTCTCTCTTTTTTTTTCTTCTCTCTCTCTCTTTGTCTTTCTCTTTTTGTTTGTCTCTCTCTCTCTGTTTGTCTCTCTCTCTCTGTTTTCTCTCTCTCTCTCTGTTTCTCTCTCTCTCTCTGTTTCTCTCTCTCTCTGTTTCTCTCTCTCTCTGTTTCTCTCTCTCTCTGTTTGTCTCTCTCTCTCTCTCTGTTTGTCTCTCTCTGTTTGTCTCTCTCTGTTTGTCTCTCTCTGTTTGTCTCTCTCTCTCTCTGTTTGTCTCTCTCTCTCTCTGTTTGTCTCTCTCTCTCTCTTTGTTTGTCTTTCTCTTTCTCTCTGTATAGTTTTGAGCAGTTTTGTATCAACTACTGTAATGAGAAACTCCAGCAGCTCTTCATTGAACTGACTCTGAAGTCAGAGCAGGAGGAGTATGAGGCTGAGGGAATCACGGTGAGACACACACACACAACCACACACACACTGCACATGTGTGACTCCTGTATGGAGGCTGGAATGGAGTGGACACGTGTAATGGACACATTCTGATGTGTTGTGTTGTGGGATTTTTATGCTGTTATATGATCATTCTGAACTCTAAAAATATGCCATTAAAATATGATAATGCACACAGTTAGAGAGAATCTGTGAGCATGTCTCACAGTGGGCCTGGAATGCTCTTGATTTTGGATTCTTTGAATTGTATAGCAAAAATAACACACAGATCTTGAATATTTTTCACTTGTTTGAGATGCAGTAACGTCTGTGTTTTTCTTCACCAGTGGGAGCCTGTTCAATATTTTAACAACAAGATCATTTGCGATCTTGTGGAGGAGAAGTTCAAGGGAATCATTTCCATCCTGGTGAGAACTTCCATCTTTCATTCCTGAAAACTTTAAACTCAGTGTTTAAACTCAGAATAACTCATGTGTCTCTGCAGGATGAGGAGTGTCTGAGGCCTGGAGATGCCAGTGACATTACCTTCCTGCAGAAACTCGAGGACACTCTCGGTGGCCATGCCCACTTTCTGACGTCAGTGACACTCTCTGTCTCAACACAATTATCACATTTAAATCACGTTCTGAGCTCCTGAAACCCAATCAGTGTGATATTAATGCACTACATCTGCACTGTATATTACAGACACAAGCTGGCAGATGGAAAAACACGGAAGGTGATGGGTCGTGAGGACTTCAGACTGAATCACTACGCAGGAGAAGTCAACTACAATGTGAACGGTCAGTTTCTAGCTAACAGTTATAGGTTGTAAGAACGTTTCCCTAATATTTCCATTATGTAACAGAAATGCTAAAAATATTATTTTAAAAAGTTTAAGGAACATTTTTAATGTTCAGTTTTTTAGACGTGGCATTAACATTATTGCTTGGTTATAGAATGTTATTAAAACTTTTTTTAATTCTGTAATATATTTATGATGTTCCACTAAAAGCTTCAGAATAAAACTTTTGATATATAATATATTGCATTTAAAATATGTTCTACTAACATTACTGCAAGAACTTTTTTGATAAGAATATTTAGAGAACGTTTTGAAAACGTTCTCTGTTAGCTGGGTTGTTGGACTTGGAGGGTTACAGAGGGAGGGCGAAAAATGAAGAAACGGAGAAAGCAAGTTCTTGTCCCCAGACCGAGCGTCGGCTGACGTCATTGTGTGTTTTTCTAGGTTTCCTGGACAAGAACAATGATCTTCTTTTCAGAAACCTGAAAGAGGTGAGAGAGGAGGCCAGAAAACATCTTGCATTGAAATACACCAGCACTGTGTTTGAATGTTTTATGATAGACTTTTATGATAGACTCATGTTTGTTTCTGTCTAATTAAACGCGTGTATCTGTATGATTGGTTAGGTCATGTGTATGTCTGAAAACAAAATTCTCACTCAGTGTTTTGACCGAGAAGAACTCACAGACAAGAAACGACCAGAAACGGTAAAGCACTGTATATATCCACAATATAAAACCACAGTTCTCATTAGCTTTGGGAAGCTGCCTGTCCCTCCGTGTATGCTTTAAGTAGTTTTGTTTCAACTAATGTAAAGCTGTAGCTCTTCTGATTCACTCAGGAGTCAAAATTCAGATTCACTCAGGAGTCAGAATTCAGATTCAGTCATGTCATCAGTCAAGTTTCATTGAAACTAATTTCATGTTAAGTATTTGTATGTAGACTTCAGCTCAACTCAAACAGAATTTGTTTGTAGTAAGGCATGTCTATTCTGCATTTATAATAAGTATCATGTATACATGAACCTCAGAAACTTGGCCTCCGTCCATGACCTTGAGAATCTCTGCTTGTATGGGCTGCTGTTGTTCAGTTGTTTTCTTATATTGTTTATCACTCTCTTCTTCATTGTCACTGCTTGGCTGAACTTGTACACTTGTGTTTTTGCTCATTTCTCACTGCTTGTCTCTTTTCTCGTTCCCTTGCTCCGTTGGCTCACTGCAACCAGACAGCAACACAGTTCAAGAATAGTCTGTCGAAGCTGATGGAAATCCTGATGTCCAAAGAACCCTCTTACGTGCGCTGTATCAAACCAAACGATGCCAAGCAAGCAGGTGTGTGAACAGTCCCTGTGTGTGTTCGCGACTTGCGGTGTGTGTTCGCGACTTGCGGTGTGTGTTCGCGACTTGCGGTGTGTGTTCGCGACTTGCGGTGTGTGTTCGCGACTTGCTGGATGGGTTAAATGTGGAGGTCACATTTCAAGTATGGGTTACCATACATTGACAAATACACCACCTTCCTTATATGGCATCCCAAAGTACTTAAAAAAACATAGTATTACCATGTGACATGCTCACATTTACAAAGAACATGAGCAAAACAGTTTTGATAACTATGAGAGAACTTTTAGAGAATGTTAGCCGATGTTCTGAGACCATTCCCTGTTGACTGGGAATTTTGCTGAATGTTTTCCAGTGTTTTGATTTGTGAAATCTCCACTATGAAATATATCTCTGTTTCTCGGCCACTCACAGGGCGGTTTGATGATGTTCTCATCAGACATCAAGTGAAATATCTTGGTCTGATGGAGAATCTTCGAGTGAGGAGAGCTGGCTTTGCATACCGCCGTCGCTACGAGATCTTTCTGCAGAGGTTAGCAAACATCTGCTAAATGACCAAGCATGAAGGAGCTCAAAAAATATGTAATATAGTATAAATAATATAATATAAATGGTACTGATTATTAGCAACGTTTTTACAGCTTAAAAGTGATTATTTAGTGAAAATTAGTTTTTCACTAAACTTTTGCTTACACTCATAAATTCTGGTCTATTTCATACATTTCTAATCCTCTTTTGAAAATGTAGCACTTTCACTTGTCAGTGGTAAGAAGGTCAAACAGAAAAGAAGCAGTGAGAAAATCTTTTTTTTTCCTGCAGGGTTTTTGATCTTAAATATGGAGTTTTATGCTGTTTTTCTATTTCAGATATAAATCTCTGTGTCCTGACACATGGCCAAACTGGGATGGTCGTCTGGTGGACGGTGTGTCCACACTTGTTAAACACCTCGGCTATAAACCTGAGGAGTACAAACTCGGCAGGTTGGTGAACTAAAATCATGATTACCACTGTCATACAAACTTTAAAATATGAATCTCACAATATTGATTTCTAGAACTGAAAAGCATCATGGACATAAATGCATTCAAATCTAAATAAAAAAAATTCAAATCCAGTTATTTTTAAAATAGTTTTTAAAAATTAAGATGACCAGAAATTTCATGGAGGTTATTGGTGAAAAGCAGAACCATGTAAGATCAGTTACTACTGTGTTACTTAAAAAAGATGAAGGCAGCATTTTTTTTTATCTTTTAAAGGACCAAAATCTTCATTCGTTTCCCCAAAACCTTGTTTGCGACTGAAGATGCACTAGAAGATAAAAAACACAGTCTTGGTATGAGTCATATTTACAATACATATTGTATATATATCTCATCTAACTGTTTAGTGAGCAGTCTTCCTTAATCTCTTATCTGTGTCCTTCCAGCTACCAAACTGCAGGCTTCCTGGAAGGGCTACAGTCAGAGAACAAAATACCAGAGAATGCGACAATCAGGCAAGAAGTGGAAACGTAATAGATTTCTTTTCAATTTTAAACTTCTCTGTGTCTTGTATAGCTAATTATTATTTTGTCCACAGCTATAAAGATCCAGGCCTGGTGGAGAGGAATTCTGGCCCGCAGGGAAGCAAAGCGCAGAAGAGAAGCTGCTAACACCATTCGCAGGTCTGTGTGTGATTTCATTAACCGACCAATCAGAGCCTCCCATGCCAGATCACTCTGATCAGTGAGAGAGGATATGCTCACAGTAACTTATTCGCACCATTTCAGGTTCATTAAGGGCTTCATCTACCGCCATCATCCACGATGTCCAGAGAACGAATACTTCCTGGACTATGTGCGTTACTCCTTCCTGATGAAGCTGCACAGGAGCCTGCCCAAAACCGTTCTGGATAAGAGCTGGCCAACACCTCCTCCTGCCCTCAGCGAGGTAGAACGAGATTCATGAATCATTCGCATAACACTTTAAAACTTGAGCTCAGATCAATATTGTAGCTTTTGTTTGCAGGCCTCAGAGCAGCTGCGCAAGCTGTGCATGCAGAACATGGTTTGGAAGTACTGCAGGAACATCAGCCCGGAATGGAAGCAGCAGGTGTCACATTTCACCTGCAGCAGAACTTTGACAGTGCATTGAACTGACTCATGATTAGATGGCTGCAAATTAAACTTTATTTCCTGCTCTTACAGATGGAGCAGAAGGTGGTTGCAAGTGAAATCTTTAAAGACAAGAAGGACAATTACCCTCAAAGTGTCTCCAAACTTTTTGTGGGCACAAGACTCAGTAAGTTCAGCTTCATTTTCATTAGTATGAAGATTCACTTTCTGTTGTGTATTCTAATGGATCTGATTGTAATGGTGTATGTGTGTGTAGATGGTGAGGAAATTAATCCTAAAGTGCTTCAGGCTCTGGGGAATGAGAAGATGAAGGTGAATTCAGTTCTTTTAGTTTGTGAGATGGTCTGAGTTTTGTGTGAACATCTGTTGTTGGTTTGAGTGTTTGTTTTTCACTTTTTTTTTTTTTTTTTTTTTTGTACTGCACTTGGTGATGTTACGTGTTGATGCATAACCCATTGTGTGTTTACATTGTGTCTGTTTGTCAGTTTGAGTTTATAGATACGTGTAAAGTGTTTATATAAAATATGTGTAGTTAGATTATTTATAAATGTATCTTTACATATGTTAAGTGTGTAGCAGTGTGGTCCTATGAGAAATCATTTTTCATCCCTTTGTATGTCTCCACATACAGCAGAAAGACTATAAAGTTGTCTTAAATTTGTGAAGCTCCTGTGGTTTTAGGCGGTTGGTGAAGAACATGGCTCTTCTGTTGTGATCTGAAGCTCATCTGTTCTTGCTCATAGTATGCTGTTCCAGTGACTAAATACGACAGGAACGGATACAAAGCTCGCAACCGGCAGCTGCTTCTGCTGGCTGACAGTGCAGTCATCGTGGAGGACACCAAGCTGAAACAACGAATCGATTACAGCGCGCTGAAAGGTGAGGAACGAGATGGATGAAGAGAAAAGAGAAAACAAGATCTTCCCCTGAACATCTGTGTTTTCTCTGTAGGTATTTCTGTGAGCTCTCTGAGTGACGGAATATTTGTTCTCCATGTCGCGTGTGAAGACAACAAGCAGAAAGTGAGTGTGAAGACCAATTCAGTGGTTCATTCAAACTCATTTTTTGGTTTTGTTTGTAAAGGATGCAGATGTTTGGAGAGTTATGTGAGTTTTATTGCTGTCACAGGGTGATGTTGTGCTTCAGAATGATCATGTCATTGAGACATTAACCAAAGTGGCTGTGTGTGCTGACAAGACCAACAGCATTAACATCAACCAGGGCAGGTGAGCTACAGGTGCAAAACCACCATTTAGCATGTGTCATAAAGACTTTAAATCATTAAGGTAATACTGTATGTACATTATACACCTGCCCTGATAAATAACTTGTGGCCTTTGTCTATTGAACAGTATAAAATTCAATGTGGCACAAGGTAAAGAAGGGATAATAGATTTTACATCTGGCTCAGAGCTGTTAGTAGCCAAGGCTAAGAATGGACACCTGTCAGTGGTAAGTATCTTTCTGTCTGTCTGTCTGTCTGTCTGTCTGTCTGATACTGACAGTGTGTTATATTTTTCAGACTGCACCTCGGCTCAACTCAAGATGATGGACTAGTCATCACCAAGCACTTCCTGTCTTCTTACCGGAACTTCCAAATATGGCCCTTCAATCAGATCAATCAGATGACTACAGGCAGAGCTTCTCTCTGCCAATCAGATTCCAGCCAGTTGCACCAAAGACCTCTGCTTTCAGTTGTGAAAATCCTGCAAACTTATTTATGTTTTGGGTGATTAATTCTGTTCTATGAATATTATGATTTTATATGTTGAAGCCAAGAAATAACAATATACATGTGCATTTTCCTGCACTCTGTCTAGCTTTTATGGGGAATATTGGTTTGCTGTTAGAGAAGGTGACCTCAATCTCAGAAAATCAGGGTTCATAATGAATAATTAGCTTCGGTTCTGATCTGTACACAGCTGATGTCTTTTCTATGGTTTATTTGATCTGAACCTCCTCAAAAAGGATATTCCAAAAACACTTTTGCTTTGAGTAAATTAGCGTCACTCTAACATGAGTAATAATTACCTGATAATGCAGTTAAAAAGTTCATAGGAAAGGTATTATTTACCTTTTGTTGCTTAGAGAAGATAAACTTGTTCCACACACTAGCCATGCCACATAATGTTGCTCACAAGCCTAGTAAGTTATTAATATTTGTTTGTTGTATTGTTCAGGATATAAAATGAGTTTTAAAAAGTGTATTCTGAGTGCATTGAGGGCATGTCACATTCTTCATTAATCTGTTTAAGGCTGTAGTTTCATATAAGTCCATACAGAGTTAAATAAAGGCAAGAGAGAATGGAGGACAATATATCTACATACATCACTGCTAAATCCCCAATTTGTGCCTCAAAATATTGATGTACAACATTAGATATTTTGTTTATAAAGATGAGGAAAGTTTATTAGATATTCTGTTTATAAAGATGAGGAAAGTGTTGGCAACACTTGTAGAAACGGGAGGAAATCCAGTGATGGGCAGAATCTTTGTTCTCCTGATACACTGGACAGTAATCTCTCTGTTATGCAGTTTTCTCACATTAGCACTGCAGATCAGTAAGGCAGATTTAGCACATTTACAATTGTGAGAGATGTTGTGCCTTTATATTTAGGAAATTGTGCATTATCAACAAAGAAATATAGAGCTTGGCTTGTTTATTTTTCAGAAGCAGGTTTGTATATGAAGATAAAAGATGTCAATGTTATTCTAGAAGCGGAACTTAAAATCTGGCGTTACTCTTTTCTGCACTGAAGATGCCTCACAGCACAATTTTTGGATGTTTCTATGATGCCAACGTTGTTCCAGGAAGAATGTGTGGAGTGTCTTCCATTGTCTTCCATAGTGTCAGGAGAGGAGAGATGCTTTAAACTGAATCACCAGTTATACAGCTGGTAAACACGGCTCGACCTGTAAGTGCCACATTTAATATACAAAGAACAAATTTATATTTTTGATTTACATTTATAAAACCCCCAATAATGTCCACACAAATTCCTGGCAACGTTGGATTCTTACCGCGTTAGATACAATTCACACTTTGTGATTTTGTTTCATACAGTTTGTTCATTGTAAGCACGTGAAATCTGTCATTTGAAAGCAAACTGGCAATGTATCTGAGCTGATTAAAGGTTCTGCAGAAGGTCATCTGTCCTCAATTCATTTGATTTACTGCAGCCATACAGCCTGGAAGAAAAAGCTTCAGTTCATGTTTCTTCTTACATTTGTCTGTTACTAAAACTCTTGTACAGGTTTATTGTGTGAACCTGTTTGCTATTGTTGCACAATATAGTGAAATAAAAGGAATCGTACATTGCAGTGAATAATATAAAGAGGTTTACTGTACAGAGGCGCTGGTATCGGTACTTGCAGTGACTCGTTCACACCAGCAGATGTCGCTCATGTTCATTGTTGAGTTCAGAGTTTCTTTCTGCTGGTACAGATCCTCGGCCATTTAGTTCATCTTTGTTTAATAATATTACGTTTAATATTTGCTGCTTAATTATTTCTACCACGTATTTAAATAAAGCGACAGTATAGACATAATCGTCATACGTTTGTGAACAGCTCAATTGTGATAGCCAGAGACCAAAACAGCTGTTGTTTATTCCTTTAAGAAAACCAAATGATACGAGGCATTAGACAATCGACTTCATTATGTGGTTTTAATGGATGTTTTTGTGATTTAGGTGATATTTTAACACGTTTAACACGCTTCAGACGGTGTACACGTCGTCGCTCTCCGACTTTTCTTTACACTGTGAGGAAACGGAGGAAGAAATTATTTATATATACGGCGATTCAGCGAGCGGCGCTCTGATTGGCTGCTCTCATCTCTAGCTCGGGAAGCAGCCAATAGGGAAGTTGGCTTGTTTGCGCGAAGCAAGCGGTGCAAATATAAAAGCGGCAATACGCGATGTTGACAATAATGTGAAGATAAACCAAAGACATAAACAATAAGAGAAGATTTTAATCAAGATTTTAATCAAGATTTTAATACCCCTCCTGCTGTAAAAGATCTGCTGAAGGACTCTGATTAACAGGTATGATCTGCTGTCAGTGTACCTGTAAAAGTCGTTCATCTGTTATATCAGTCTGGGTTATATCTTGTGTTACTTATAGTTTTATTATAGGATTTGTTATAGTTTTATTATAGGATTTGTTATAGTTTTATTATAGGATTTGTTATAGTTTTATTGTGCATTGACTTTCGTCAAACGTTGTTGGTTTAATTTTTTTAACACCCGCACAACTACAACAGATCTCCATCATTGTTAAATAACGGGGATCATCATTTCAGTGCATGTTATGGAAATGTCTTATTTAAAGGCTTTCTTAAGATTCATAATGTCTTATTTAATGGCTTTCTTAAGATTCATAATGTCTTATTTAAAGGCTTTCTTAAGATTCATAATGTTATTGTTGCCGGTCTGTCACAGTTGTCATCTGTGGTCGGCAGGTTTATATGATAAATAGATACATCAGATCTCTTTAATATGAGGCGTGTGGCTGCACTTACACTGAGACCAGTTTAAAACAAAAGCTGTAGACACAGGAAGTGTTGGTGCATGAGGAAGTGTGTGACACACACACTCACACACACTCACACACACACACACACACACACACACACACACACACACACTCACACACACACACACACACACTCACACACACACACTCACACACACACACTCACACACACACACACACACACACACACACACACACTCACACACACTCACACACACACACTCTCACACACACACTCACACACACACACACACACACACACACACTCACACACACACACACACACACACACACACACACACACACACACACACACACACACACACACACACACACACACACACTCACACACACTCACACACACACACACACACACACACACACACACACTCACACACACACACACTCACACACACTCTACACACACACACACACACACACTCACACACAGTGGTCATGTCTGTCCGCTTCAGACCAGTTTCAGGGCTCATTTCCCGCATGCAGAGCTTGTCATTAACACATTACACACGCCCTACACACCATAATGCCATAATATATGCAAGAAATGTTGTTTGTATTTCATAAACTAGGCGTTTATGAAATATATATATATATATATATGCATTGCACTTTAATATATATATATATATATATATATATAGCATTGCACTTTAATATATATATATATATATATATATATATATAGATTGCACTTTAATATATATATATATATATATAGCATTGCACTTTAATATATATATATATATATATATATAGCATTGCACTTTAATATATATATATATAGCATTGCACTTATATATATATATATATGTAGCATTGCACTTTAATATATATATATATATATATATATATATATATATATATATATATATATATATATATATATATAGCATTGCACTTTAATATATATATATATATATATAGCATTGCACTTTAATATATATATATATATATATATATAGCATTGCACTTTAATATATATATATATATATATATAGCATTGCACTTTAATATATATATATATATATATATATAGCATTGCACTTTAATATATATATATATATATAGCATTGCACTTTAATATATATATATATATATATATATATATATATATAAGCATTGCACTTTAATATATATATATATATATGCATTGCACTTTAATATATATATATATATATATATATATATATATATATATAGCATTGCACTTTAATATATATATATATATATATAGCATTGCACTTTAATATATATATATATATATATATATATATATATATATATATATATAAGC
Organism: Chromobotia macracanthus; assembly: GCA_036877525.1. NCBI lineage: Eukaryota > Metazoa > Chordata > Actinopteri > Cypriniformes > Botiidae > Chromobotia > Chromobotia macracanthus. The sequence continues at coordinate 4,654,179 of JAZGTH010000080.1, read as the reverse complement.
ATTGCACTTTAATATATATATATATATATATATAGCATTGCACTTTAATATATATATATATATATATATATATATATATATATAGCATTGCACTTTAATATATATATATATATATAGCATTGCACTAATATATATATATATATATATATAGCATTGCATTTAATATATATATATATATATATATATGACGTAATGAAAGATAGCGTCGCGCGCACCGGCTCGAACCGGCTGCTTTCACATGGAGTTGCGCTCGGAACGGTTCGTCGGGTAGCCAATGAGAGCGAACGCGAACGTTGAGCGGCCAATGGGGTGGACGCGGGGCGGGATTAGACGAGGATAGATGGGCGGGGTTAAGGTCAGCAGCAGCTGTTTTTTGTTTATGGGCTGATATGTTATAAAATGAGACACAGAAACCAAATTAAAACACTTCGAGAACATCAAGAGGGTGTTTGCTGTTATATATGTATAGTATATGTAGTGTATATCCATAATTAATGAATATTAATTGTCATTCACAGTTGAGTAATCATCTCTCTCTTATTGTCTCTTTCACAGGACTGAACAAAGCTTGCCTTTCCTCTGTTACAGCAGCAGATCTCTTCCAGCCATGGCTCCCTCTCTGGCCACGGCCTTCTCCAGGCGCTGGTGGATGGCTGTTACTGCGGTCATTGAAAACTTGCTGTTCTCTGCGGTGCTTCTGGGATGGGGCTCGCTGCTCATTATGCTGAAATCAGAGGGCTTTTACTCGTACCTCTGCAGAGAGCCAGGTGAGCGTCCCCAACAGACATCTATACAGCAAATCTACACAGAAAACAAATCCACTGCAAATAAGAAGTCAGATTTGACATGGGCGGCATAATAATAGTTTGGAACGAGGTTTTGAAAATGTGCTCACAGAGGTAATAAAGCTTGTTTTCATCCTTTTTCCACTCAACTTTTAATAGTCAAATGTTTGCAGCGTGATTCAGATCAGACCATGACAAAACATGCCCCTAAATGTGTTCTGGAATCCCGACAATCTGTCGAGTAAATTGACCTGCCAAATCCAGCCCTTAAAATTTCTTCTCTTTCGCAACAGAAGCTGCACTTGATTACCTCAGAAACTGCAAAGTGACACTGCTGTTAGTAGCCATGCTGTAACACTGCTGATATAATGCACATCATTTAGATAAACAGAGTTCTCTGGCTGGCACCCATCACAGTCAGGTGGAGTTCAGAGCGTTCATATCAGTCAGTGAGACTGAGCTCTCAGTCTGGACACCCTCCAGCCTTGTGTTTCATTAGAAATAGCAAACAGCATCTACAGGATGCTTGTCATCAGAACCGGAGCTTGGCATAAGGGCTCTAAATAATTTGAGCCGTCAGCACATATGTGATGTAAACAAACCAGACAAGATCAATTTGCTAAGCGTATATAAAAAAAGATGCATTAAAAAGACAGTGACTTTGTACTCATTGTTTGTCAATCTGTAGTTCTGGTTCATGTACATGCATATGAATGGACAGTAATGAGAACCATCAGTGACACACAATATTGAGGATCTTCCAGGTTTATCAGTGAGAGCTGATGTTGTATTAGCAGTAAAGCCCCTTGAATCTTAAATGTGGAATGAAGGAAAGAAATAGACTGCTTAAAATGAATGTAAGCATTCAGTGAACTCTATGTGGGTCAGTTTATAATTGTTTATTTGTTGTGCTATAAAAGCGTAGCCTCTGATATACATGTAATTCATGGAAATGAGCGTGACATTGTACCAGGAATCATAACTCTGGACTAAAATATTTGACTTGATTTTATCTAGTACACAAATAAAGAACAGTCTGTTCTTAGAGACTTCAGAGTTTCTTTGGAGTATGCTTATGTTGTTTATGGGAATGGAATCAAAAAATGTTGTAAGCCAAAACTGTTGTAAATTTTTGTTGCCCCTTTTCAGCCCCATGTGTCATGTCAACGTACTAACAGCTAGGCTACAGCTCCAGTGATGATGCTTAAATTAAGATGGCTTTTGTGTTCAGCAATCCATTCATTCATATAAAAAACAGATTGTGTGTTCAAGGTTGCAGAAGGATTGCTCCAGCAGCACTGTTTTCACACTTCCCCTTCCTGCCAAATTTTGGCTTTTGTCAGCATCTAGATCTGAGATTCTGGTCGTCAGACGTCACGTGTCTGATGACAGGAGGATGTAAATGTGGCTCAAGTGTTGAAGTGCAGATATGAGATTAGCGTACCCCTTCCTCACCTCTTGTTCTCTTTATTTCCCCTGCGCTCAGCTTTCCCCCTCATGTTTATCCTAATGTTAAAATGCTTGTGTGGCTAAACGTGCTGGCTCAGAACATCTGACGGTTCGTGACGACTCTTCATCAGTCTCGTGTTGAATTATCTTTCCATTCCTCTCTCACTTCTCTATATCTCAAAGTGAACGGGGAATCTGGTGTTATCTGTGTTTTAATCGAGTGGAACTGTAAGTTCTGAAACAGAACTTTTCCATCATCTGAAACGACCCAGAATCTCATGAAACCTGCCAAGAACATTCGGCTTGTAGTTAAAATTAAAATGAAAAGAAAAAACATTTTGCACAAAGAAAATTAAGCCCATTTCTAGAACGATTAACATTTTTTGTTTTATAGCTAGGCAGTCATTACTATAAAGCATAACTTCTTATTTTGTCTCATGATTTTGGGATAAACTAAAACTTTACCAGTGTAAAAGTGTAAATGAAAAACTACTTCAGTCATTAGATCTATGACATGGCAGAATATAATCATAAATAAGTATATATTTATATATATATATATTTTTATCTGAAGAAAAACTCTTGCACAAAGACACTTTGTCTTTTGCCCACCCTGTTCTGCTCAAAACATCTTCCTCCGTTTGTTGTAATAACCCCCAGCCCTCCCATCCCCCCCCCCTCCGGCTTTACAGCTCAAAACAAGTTATTCAAGAACATTTCCAAGGCTGTTGACAGATTTCTTTCATGTTCCTAAAGAACCTTCGATAACTTTCCTAAAATGTTTCAAGAGTCAAGTACAAGATTTGTAGGCCAGCCAAAGTGTGATTATCGCCGGTCAAAACAACCGGCTTACTCTGGTTAAAATATCAGGGCTAAATATTAACCGTGATTCTCATGCCTCAGCGGTTGCAGGAAGGTGTCGGCTCATCTTTTGGCTGTTCAGATAGTCTGTGGCTATTTCTGTTTGTTGTTTACTGTGTATGGCTGTCTGTTTATTTGACCCTTAGCTCAGCTAGGAGGAGGTGGCCAGTCTGTCTCATAAAACTGTACCCTGTGTCACTGCCCAGAGTGTCAAAACTGCTTTCCTTGAGCTCAGAGGCCTGATTAGTTCATGGTGTTTAGCTGACACCTAGCAATGTTAATATAAGTGCAGACAAGTTCTTATTAGCAATATTCAAAAGAGCCCCTCTGCACTCACAATATTAACCCAACAAAATACTCTAGAGTTTGGCACACCTAGAAATATGTATATTCAATATAAAAATAAACAAACACTAAGAAATGTCTTGATTTGTACTTGTCAGATTATTGTACTGCATATTTTGTCATTTTTAATTCATTTTTAGTCATCTTGAGGCCCCTCAGTGGAAATGCTGATCTAGATCATTCAGAGAAACAGACTGTGTTTATGAAGCAGCAGATGATTAGATGTTCCGTCCTCTCTTTAACCTCCAGGTAACAGTACAGGGCGAAATGTATCGGACACTGAAGACGGTACAACAGCAACTCCAGCCGGTGAGGAGGAGTTCCTTCAGATGAACGGCTGGCCCATCTGTAAAGAGCAAGATGAGATGCTGAATCTGGCCTTCACCATCGGTTCCTTCCTCCTCAGTGCCATCACGCTGCCTCTCGGCATCATCATGGACAAATACGGTCCACGCAAATTACGTCTGCTCGGAAGGTATACTCTCGACTTCCGTTATGCCTGATAAAACCATACTTTTGGTTATAGACTTATACGTTTTGTTATAGTTTATAGACTGCTTTGTAACAGTAACATGACATTTTCTCTTTGTAGTGCCTCCTTTGCTCTTTCCTGTATCTTGATTGCTTATGGAGCCAGTAATCCAAGAAGTATGTATGGATATCTGCTCTCTCTCATCATTACTGGTAATACCTCCCTGATCCTGCTCTCTTTGAACTTCCACTGTTTTCCTCCTCACAGATCTCTCCATCCTGATCTTCTTCGCTCTGGCACTGAATGGGTTCGGAGGCATGTGCATGACCTTCACCTCGCTCACGGTAAGTGCTCGTGTCCCTGTCACAGGTCTGATGTCACAGGTGATGTGACTGATAAACTCCATGTGCATCATCTCACGTGCCGGTCATGTGTCCCAGAACTCGATGTAGCTGAATAATGCAGCAGCGTTCTGCTCCACAAGACACTTTATCATCATTAATTCATTTTCAGAGATATTTTAAGCTGGATGGAGTCTCAGAAAACACCTGGTTATAATATTGAATGTGATATAAATGTCTGTTTACCAATATTAAAAAATAACAGTTTCAAAACCTAGTTAGCTGACTACCTAGGCAGCATTTTAGAGTGTTTTTTAATGCAAAGCTCTCACAAAAAGCATGCAGCACAGTTATACTGCTTTATAAGATACCTGCTCTTTATTTTGGTTAGGATGTTGGTTTAGAAGGCTTTGGAACAGAGTTATCTCTTCACACATCGGACTGTATTCACAAAGCACAAACTGATTTCTGACTAAATCACTCATTAACCTATTTGTACATAAATTGTGTAAATACAAAATATGATTTTATGCACATATTTTATTCAGCTTTTGCAGTGTGTATGATAAAAGCACCAGAATATCTAGTTTTGTGTTTAGTGTAACATTTGCAGTTCATTGGGTTCATGTTGGGTTTGATCTTCATTGGTGGTTGTGAGAGACAGACAGGCGGGGCTGCAGTAAACAGGAAGTTATGCACATTGACATCTCATGGCTGTCTCCTGTTTCTGAGGTCACAGAAAACCAGCGCAGGCATTAACACAACCAGTTTCTTAACATGTATTGATGTTTTCTGTCTCAGCTTCTTGTTGTACCTTTGCAACATGTTTCAGCCTGTCCAGTCAACTCTGTGTGTTCTGACTGCATCTATTAGACACACTCATTTAAAGAGATTGAGAAAGAGCTAGAGAGAGAACTGGCATGCAGGAGTTCATTGCAGAGCAATACAGCCTGTTTTCTCAGCTGTGGTGCTCTTATAACCTTCTCTCAGCTGTTCAGTATAACTGTGTGTTTTACTCTGCTGTTTGTCACAGCGCAGGGTTAGAACTTGACTGAAGAACTTGGTTCTTCTGTCTGTCATCTGTATTTTATGTTAGCTGAACAAATCCAGCAGACATGGGTGAGGGAGACACGTTCCTCACTTGTTTTGGAAAGCTGAGGGAGACACGTTCCTCACCTGTTTTGGAAAGCTGAGGGAGACACGTTCCTCACCTGTTTTGGAAAGCTGAGGGAGACACGTTCCTCACTTGTTTTGGAAAGCTGAAGGAGACACGTTCCCTATCTGTTTCATCTTCTCTCCCTCTCTCTCTCCCTCCCTCTCTCATTGTCTGCATACTCAGCAGTTTATGGACAAGCTGAGCTGCCAAAAGCAAACTCATGTTTCCTATGACACTCCTCTGATATCTGTCCAGTTAACTAACTCAGCTCTGTTTAATGACTGGACCCCCTCCAACACACACACACAATAGCAACAGTCCCTCATCCGTCCATCTCTGCTGCTCTTTTTTTATCTCTTTCTCTCTCTCTCTCTCTCTCATTCCACTGCTCTATGACAAGTCACTGTCTCCGAAGTCTTTGGTCTGCTTTGGTCAGATTTGTAAACAGTTTGAAATCAAAGGTCTTCAGGTTCAGTATGAATGCAGATATTTCTTATTAAACACTGCAATAAAACGTAACTCTCCTAATTAGTATTTTGGGTATTTTCTACTAAAATATCTTTACTTACTTATTTTCACTATGACAGTAGAGTGTATATCTTGAATTAAGTTTCTTTCTGTTACCCCATTGGTAAGTTTTTGTGTTTGAAACAAAACTAATGAAATGTATGCTAAAAATGAAAAAAAACCTGCCTCTGGAATATCATGTTCCTCCATTATGCCTCTCTCTCTCTCTCTCTCTCTCTCTCTGTCTGTCTCTCTCTCTTTCTCTCTCTCTCTCTCTCTCTCTCTCTCTCTCTTAATGCAGTTTTTTTCCATTTGTGCTTTCAATCCATTTGTAACCCATTTTTCTGAATGCTGAGTCACATGAAGAAGGGAATAGTGAAGACAGAGCTTAGACTTCAGAAGACATTACTAGACTGTAATTGGTCAGGAAGCAGACATCTTCATCAGAAAGATGCTTAGCTTGTAAGTCACACTGGCGTATGTTTTGAAGGACATTTTGATGTAATCCATACTCGGGCCCTTGAAGTGAAGTGTGACGTTTTTTTGTTTTATAACTAAACAAGTGTGTCAGGGCACAAATGATGACACTGAGTGAGGATACTGCAGGAATATGCTGACGGTTAGATTAGCATTTGCAGTGTCAGGAATGACTGGCCTCTGCTCGCTCTGTTTGTTTCACTTCTCTCTCCTCATGTTCACTTCCTCTGTTCTTCTCTTGTGTTAGCATGTAGATCATGCGCTTTAGAACCCTCACACCATTAGCACTGAGAGATGAAAACAAGATCTGACAGCTGCTGTGTCATATGTTCTACAGACAGCAACAAATTCAGATTGATGATCAATGGATGTTCACGTCTTCACTGATCGGTTTTACAGTCAAAAGAAAAACAATTTTATTTTACTCATCCAGATATTTTCAAAGAGATCAGCCCATATCTCTTACTGTCATCTGTCAGTATTTTAACATTTTCTGTTCCAGCACAAGCAGATGAAGATACATAACATGTTATATGCTGTATACACTTATATATATTTAATAATATTTGAGGAGTATACTAGTCAGTGAGGGAGCTTTTATTGTTTCTTCCTGTTTGAGATCACATGACCTCCTCCTGTCTGGTGAACTGAAGAACACAATGTTGTTGAAACAGTCTCTGTATGTTCTGATGGTGAACGAGCCGTTGCTGGATTGCTTCCTTCATTTCTGTCTTCAACAAGCTTTTGAAATTTTGTGAAGAAGCAAGTGAGAAGTTTAGAGGGTGCTGATTTTTTGAGTTTGGGAGGGAACACAATATGAGTTTACTGTCAACTGTCACAGTTGTGCAACATAAATGTGGGGTTTGGAAAGTAGAAAGTAGAAATTATTTTCAACATACAAAATGTGCGCTAGAACAATCTGAAAAACTGACGGTGCGGTGATATGATTTAGGAGGCTCTGTTGCACTCTCTCTCTCTCTGTGTCAGTTACCAAGTTCTTTACTTTTTCAGGGAAAAATCTTGATTAAAAAAAGCCCTGAAAACAAACAAATAGATAAATATTAAAAATAATAATAGAATCCATTCAACAATACATTAATTAACATTAAAAACAATAAACACTGTGTGAACTGTGAATTAAACTCTGTTGAACTTTAAGCACACTCGCCGTGTTTCCTGTCTGATGTCTGTTGTGATATCTTTAGCGTTGAGTCTCTGTGCTTTCTGACAGTTGTTTACTCTGACAGTATAGCTGAGGACAGTCCGTGCTTCTCTCATCCACTCAGTGTTTTGCAAACTCATCCAGTGTCCCTCACACTGTCTCTCTCTGCTAAAAATATTCACAGCATACAGCTGCCGTCACAAACGATGCCCCCCCACCTACATGCTGCCACCATCAGAAAATATCACTCGTACCCTGTAATGTTGACGTACCCTGCTCTATAACTGACCTGTGTCTTGTTACAGGCAATCTGTGTTTTATGATACATGCTATTCAAAACACAGATACATATTTTGCTTTTTATACTCATGTAATGTGGGCGATGCATGGGCACAAATTTGGCTCCTGTTTTTGTTTATGTAGCTGAAGTATATCTGTTGATCAATGGGTTCAAATTCAACTGCTGAATTGAACAGCTTGAATGAAATGTAAGACGCTAAATTAATGTTTTCATTTCCTTTCTCTTAGCTCCCAAACATGTTTGGTGACCTTCGTTCAACTTTTATTGCATTCATGATTGGCTCATACGCCTCATCGGCTGTCACTTTTCCAGGGATAAAGGTGAGGTCAGCCTCAGGCTGGACTTGTGCTTTCGGCTGAGCTTAAACTGGTGATAATATTGACTGTTGTTCTGTCAGGTGATTTATGATCTGGGTGTTGCTTTCATAATGATTCTGTTGGTTTGGGCCGGCTGTGCTGGTCTTGTCTTCATCAACTGCTTCTTCAACTGGCCCCTCGAACCCTTTCCAGGGCCTGAGGACATGGATTACACGTATGTCATTCTTTTCTGTGTATTGGATAAAAGAACAATGTTTTCTAATGACGCCCCTGAATGCACTCATTGTCCGTTCATCTCATCTTGTTTCTCCAACAGTGTGAAGATCAAGTTTAGCTGGCTAGGCTTTGATCATAAGATCACAGGGAAGCAGTTCTACAGGCAGGTGACCACAGTGGGCCGGAGGCTGAGTGTGGGCAATGCCATGAAAACTCAACCCCAACATATGGCTGCCCAGGACGGCAATAAACTCTGCCTTTCCACCCTCGATCTGGATGTCCAGTGTAAACCAGAAGAGGAATGTGAGTGTCATTCTTACTGTCACTTTCCCACTAAACGTACATCATCTTAAGCCTTCAGGATGGTTACCTGCTCATAGATTCATATTCTGCACAAACTCATATTCTATATAAACACAATATACATTAAGGATCATGTGGTAACCTTTGTAATATATCATTCTGAATACCAGAAACCAAGATTGCAACATCAGGGTCATCGAGTCCCAGCAAATGTTACTGTACAGCTTTACAGTAAATAATTTGAAAAAAGCTGTTCATTGGGCTGGAGGTTTTTGAAGACAGTGACCTGAACTGTGACAGTGACAGTTATAAATGTTGTAAAGACAGTCAGAAGACTTGAAGCTGTTGTGTAATGCTGAAATTTTCCAGTTGTTTATATTTTCCGGATAAGTATAATGTTTTACATCCTAAGTTAGGATGTAAAACAAAGAGGAAATATTTCTTGTTCTGTTCATTGGACAGCTCCTGATCAGGTCAGATTTTCTTGCTTCCGTTTGAAGTTCAGATGATTTCAACATTTTTAGATCATGTTGAGAGGACATGATTATCAGGATTTGTACAAACCTGCAGGCTGAAAATATTTTTAGACATTTGACTCTTTTACTAAGAAATCTGAAAGTAACAGACTTGTCAATTAAACATTTCAAATTTAAATTATTTAGAAAAGACTACAAAATTGTGATTACTGCATTAGCAAAACTCAGATATTATTTCCATTGTTTTTGAGACTTTCTTCAAATTCAAGTAGCTTGTGTAATTCTGCATTCATGTGTGTTGTAGACAGAACTGTACAGAACAGAGAGAGTTTTGGCTCTGTACAAAATCCCCACTGCACACTCCAGGTGTTCAGACACACGAGGAATGTGCAGGCGGACATGAGTGTGTTAATGAACATTTCCAAATAAATCCGTATTAAAGTAGACAGGGATTCCTCCATGAGTCAGCAGGGAGTCCCAGATTCTGACGTCTGGAGGAGTTTGAGTCCAGTACAGGCTTTGAGACGGATGTGTCCACTCTTGCATGCTGTTTGAACTTTACCTCTACTAACCCAAATCTGTACCAAGCAATTATTTCAAATTCAACTCAGACATGTCAAAATAATGCTAAAGGGCCCTTAATCAGGTACTGTAACCCTCAGCAGGGGCTCTGGTCCGGCTCTTTTGTAGTAAATGGACCGTGCGATCAGTTCGGACCATGTTCATTAAAGACCCACGGCACTGAAGAACATGCGTGGATGAAACCAGCAGGGGCAAATGTGGTGGCCGTGGAAGGAGGGGTGGATAGCACTCAAGGGCAGCTGTAGAGACAGATACTGATCTCTTCAAACTCTCATTCATAAACCACAAATGCATTTATCACCATGTTTCCATTACCACAGTAAACTTTTGTGTATTTTAATATCAAACTAGGGATTTAATGGAAAAAATGAGGCAGTCTATGTGCATGTGTTTGCGCTGTGTATTGACGTCAGATTCCTCAAGTACCAGGAAATACATTGAGAGCAGCACCAGAATTGGATCAGTAACAAATTCAGACCTCCAGGCCTCTGAACTTCTAAACTTTGAGAGAAACTATTTTCCATTTGAACAGGATCCTGTAGTTTAATTACGCTGTGGTACATGCAGGTGTATTAGGGTGCAGGTTTATCTTGCTTAGAGGTGAAGTTTATAGTAATTTTCCATGGAAAGATGTTTTTGGAAATGTTATGGCAAACTTTAAATCATAAGCTTCTATCCAAACTGCTTTAAGTAAATTTGAATCAGATGCATGACTTCAGGTGTTGGCACTCACACTCATCCAATGACAGAACCTAATCAATTCTGAAGTGTAATTCAGAAACCAATGAGATTTGACTATAGGTGCGTCCATTTTTGAAGCTCCGCCCATATGACAGATCCAGTTAAATGAATGTTTCTGGTGTGTCTGCAGCCCAGTCCTTCATGAGGAGCATCTTCAGCCCCATATTTATGCTCAGCCTCATCACAATGTGCGTGACTCAGCTCAGACTCATCTTCTACATGGGTGCTATGAACAATATTCTGGAGTCTCTTGCTGACGGAGACCTGAACAAAGGTGTGTACTGATGCTTCACTCAACATTTCTGAATGTTCAGTGCGTGTGGGCATGTGTGATGAACACGTTTGTTGCAAATATTCCCAAAATGCTGCCATACAGGAATGCTACAGACTAATCGCTTAATACACTATGATGTTTGTGTTGCTGCTGATTGTCACCATAGAATTTCCACCATTTCCATTAAGTAACAAAAAATGTTATCGTAAACGTAACCAATTTCATAAACAATATTATTTTGAAAGTTTTAGAAACAAGCAAAACGTCCAGGTGCTTGTTTATAAGAGTATTATTAAAAAAATTTAATGTATGTTTTTAAAACGTTCCACTAACTACTTAAGAATAATGTTTTTGATATATGGTCAACTAACATTAACTGCAAGATAATTTTAATAACTTTAAGAGAACTTCTAGAGAATGGTAGCAAACGTTCTGAGAACGTTCCCTGTTAGCTGGGATGTCACATGCAGTGACTGGCTGTCTGACTCTCTCACTCACTTGCTTTAATCTCTGTATCTACTTGCACGGCTGTGTTTCTAATTCCTTGTCTGTTTCTTGTTTTGTGTCTGTTTTGTGCTGCTTGGTGTCTTTTTCAGTGGAGAGGATGGAAATGGGTAAGACTGCAGGCAAAATTAGAGTGCGTTTTTGATCCCACCTCCTACCTCCCCAGCTAACAGTTTTAGGTCGTAAGAATGTTTACGTCATTTTTCCATTAAGTAACATAAATGTAAAAAAATGTTCTAGGAACATTCAAAACATCAGTTTTTATTTTTTAAAAAATTGGGTTTTTAAAAATTTAACTTTTTTTAAGTTTAACGTTGTGTTAACGTTATTGCTTGGCTATAAGAAAGTTATTCAAACATTTTTTAAAATTCTGTAACATTTTTTAACCGTTCCACTAACAACTTAAGAATAACATTTTATATCCATAACATTTTATTAATTTATTGATGTATGATGTTAAAAAAGTTCATTTTCAATTTTCAAAAGTTCAGAACATTTTTGATAACTTTGAGAGAACTTTTAGAGAGCGTTAGACAACATTCTAAGAATGTTCCCTCCACTTCCACCTTTTATTTGACATTGATTCTTATTGTCATGTAAAATAATCGAGCTCTCTGTGCTTCAAGATTGCGATGTGATGCATCAAAATCAGGGTGTAACATCTTATTCATCTAATAATTCATCCGTCCACCTGCTCTGCCCGAAAACTTGTCCAGATGGTGTTCAAACTCAACTTTATTTCTCTCCCAGTGAGCACATACTCCTCTATCTTCGGGGTGCTGCAGTTGCTCTGTCTCCTGACGGCACCTGTGATTGGCTACATCATGGACTGGAAACTCAAAGAGTGTGAAGAGGAAAATGAGAAGCAAGTGCCGAAGTGAGTCAAATCAGCTTCCTGTCACCTAACACTCCAAACATCCACCCTGGAATTTTTATTCCATGAGTTCAACTTCTTGATTTTTTTCTTCAGGGATCCTGCACAGCCAAAGAAACGAGACAAACAGATACAGAAGATCAGCAACGCCACCCGCGCATTCATCTTCACTAACCTGCTTCTGGTCGGCTTTGGGGTGACATGCCTGGTGCCCAACCTTCCTCTACAGGTAACTGAGAACATAGTTGCCTGTATCGCTGTCTGCAGAACAGCATTCTGCCCAGTGGTGCATGTTGCTGCAGAGAATGCGATGGGATTTTGAGCAGCGCTGCAGTGGTGCAGCAGTGCCCCACTGTGGCAGTATTTCAAAGCCAACATTATGTGTTAATTACAAAGCGCATCTAGTTTAGATACAGCATGTTTTGCCTCAGAAAAACTGTATAATAATGATTTCTCAAACTGGTTTGTTCTTTTCCTGCTAGATTTTGTCGTTTGTATTGCATACCATCGTGAGAGGTTTTATTCACTCTGCAGTTGGAGGATTATACGCTGCTGTGTGAGTGTTATTTCTCTGTGTTGGGTTTTAATTACAGTTTTTTGGGGTTTATAGGCAGTGTTAAAAAAACATGCTTTTCTTTCTGGGCGCAGGTACCCTTCCTCTCAGTTTGGCAGTCTGACAGGAATGCAGTCTCTTATCAGTGCACTGTTCGCATTACTGCAACAGCCTCTCTTCATGGCTATGATGGGCCCGCTGGACAGAGATCCACTCTGGGTGAGAACACGCACACAAACAAAACCACATGCAAACATACACATACCAACACAGAAACACAAACATACACACACAGACACACACATCATAATTCACTATACTTCCTTTTGTGTTCCACAGAATAAAAGAATGTAACTTTGGAGCAACAACAATGACAATAAAATGCTTCTTTTTTGGATTAACTGTTTCTTTAAAACAAATGGCCATAAGCAGTTATTCATACATCCCGCGTGTGTCTGCGCAGGTGAATGTTGGGTTACTGGTCGTCAGTATGCTGGGTTTCTGTCTGCCCAGTTATCTTCTGTGCTACGGCAAGCAGCTGCGCAGAGAGAAGCAGGAACGTGAGGAAGATCCCAAGATATACGTCCAGATCAACAATGGCACCAATCCAGAGGCCTTCGTCTAAATCTGACACAAACAACCACAGCCGGCCGGAGAGGGAAGAGGGAGACGAGAATAGCATGTCACTTCAGCAGTGATCATATTTTTCCATTCCCTCCATCCGACCACACCAACAGACATGCTCAACAGGCACAAGTACAGCCAAAGTATCTTTCACAATGTGCCACAAAAACACGTTTACATACTTCCTAACAGGTGATTAAATGGACACTGTGAAAGACAAGTGTTAAACTCGACTCTCAAACTCTTATCTAATACACACAAAACACCAATGAAAACATGATGCCTGTGTGCTAGAACAGACAAGGACAACATATAGACTTAATGTATTTCCTGATGAGAAATGTCTTTATGTCTGTGTTTTTCTTTATTGCATTTTTATTTAGTTTATTTCATAATTTTACACTGTGGCAATAGAAAAGAGAAAGCTGTCAAAGTCAGCAAATTCTCTCAGTTTGAGGTCAGCCTGAAGCTTTGATTCTTCTTCAGCAGAGTATTTCTTGTGTTTCTCAAGTATTTAGTTTTATGGCCAGTAATCAAGCTTGTTTCAAACATTTAGTTTACTGTTAGTAATTATGAACCCATATCTGAACTGCACTGATCTTGAATCAGTGTAAAGACTCTACATTTCTTTTGCTCACAAAGCTTCTGAAAGGAAGGATGTCTTTCGTTTCATCTTTTCTTTCGTCTGCTCAACACTTAAAGGTGCGGGTGATTAAAGATCCTGCAGATTTTCTGTTTCAGGTGTGCAGGGCTATTGATGAAAGTCTTGTGGCCCAGGTCTCCCCGTGAACAATCATTTTGTTTTACATCTTAATCTCATATATACCAGAATGGGTATTCTCTGACCTGGGCTGGTTTTAAAGACGTCATGATCATTAGACCTGCGCTGATGTAATTGACACAATTGTACACAATGCCGTTTCTGCTGTTCTTAGCTTTGGTATGCAGTATTTGATTCAGTATGTTAAAGAGAGAAAGAGATGTCATACGTTTCAGATGTCACGTTCAGAAGGTTGTAGTAGTCAGGTTGGTGTGTATGGGGATAAGCTTCGCATTTGAATCACGAGAGACTGAATTTCACAAGCAATATTATTCTACACAAAACTACTTTTAATCTGTAGGTGTTTTCTATATTACTGACCTTTACAGTACTACTGGCCAGGCTTCACTTAGCTAGCATGAAACAGTGTGTGTGTGTGTGTGTGTGTGTGGTTTCCCCTCGTATATTTTGATTCCAACAATTATTCAGGTTGTTTCAATTTAAAAGTAATAATTCATATCTGATTTACCTGCAGTATGATCTCCTCAAGCTTTGCTCAGCCACGTTATGTGCGTTGAGGGGTACAAAGACACAAGACACAAGATACTCTCTGTGAGGAGATTACAGTAAAAGGTAAAAGGTATTGTGTTATATTTTTGCACTACAGTAAACACAGTTTTACAGTCACACAGGTGCTCACGTTTGCTATTATAGAGTGTCTGCGTTCAGTTCATACAGACATGAAAACAGTATGTTAGCCATACAGAATGACATGACTGTTGCGTACAGTATGTTCTCAAGATTTCAGGCGTAATTGCAACTTCACCGAGGTGCTAAATAACAGGACTTGAACGGTTGTCTGTATTTCTAAGCATGCAGTGACTATTTATTTACTCCTAACTTGGCTTATACTGCAGATACATGTGAATATAATTCATCATGAGAACGGAGGTTTCTGTGACATGCTTGATCTCTTTGTCCACTTTGTATCTAATATATTTGTAGGTCAGTGTTGTGTAGATCACAAAACATTTGAAGACTGATTGAAAGTTGTTGAAATGACTTACTAACTTTAGGTACCTGGAAAGATAATTCTGGTAGGTTTATGTTTCGCATAGTGTCTTTACAATAACATAGACTGATGCACACATGCATATACAAACACACGGTTGCTTGCTTTTGTCTGCATCAGATAGATATGAGCACAGCTCAGATGCAGTACTGCACTCAGCATAATGAATGTGAGAGCAAATTCACGTGTTCTCCGAATGAAAGAAGCACTTTTTCTCACTGCCATACCAGTTTTCATTCTTTTCTCAATAGCTACACTCTTGATTTTTGGTTTCATATGTGGTATCGTATGTTTGACCGACATGTAAGAGGGAGAGTGCAAGATTGTGGTGAAATGTGGGAAATGAGATGAACACCCATGTGTTCTCACTGTATTGTATTTCTTGGCGTTATTTTCTATCTTGTTGATTTTTCTTCTGTATGGGGTGTTTTCTTGTTATGTTTATATTGTTTAACTTTTCTTTTTGTGGATGTTTATATACTATATGCCACTTTTGGGTTTATTTTATCACTATATAGAAACTGATGATTTTTTTAATTATTGTCCAAATGTCGCAACAATGTCAAATATGTGAAAATGAATAAAATCAGATGAATTTCTATTACATTTTTGTTTGTGTTTTTAATCCATGTTAGAATAGTCACCGATGCTACACAAATCAACTTTTTATCAAAACAACAGTTTTATTGATTTTATAAAAAATGTGTTATGTGAATTTTTGGTAGAGAAACATTTTGTGCTTGTTATAATAATGATTTACATTTTTAATGTCAGTTTAACTTCATGTGACTTAACACAACAGATTCTGTCTTCAGTTTTAAAGTGAAACAAACGCCAGTGAGGAGAAATAATGAATGAGTTATCTGGGATGTGACTGGAAGATGGCGTGTGGGTTTCAGGTTTAGTCTGATCTGAAGTTAGTCCCGTGCTAAACCTTAAACCAGATCAACTAGACCAGATCAACTAGATCAGCTCCATCACGCTGTCACGTGGGCGCAACGTCAGCACGGCTGTGGCCAATGAGATTCGCTCCGGCCCCGGTTTCCATGCCAATGGGTGTGGTTGCCGTGACGACGCGACATTTTTCAGGAAATGAGTTGAACGAAAAGATAAAACCCGGAAGTTGAAGAGTTTAAATGACTCGATGTGTTTAATGCAGCTGGAGGGGACATGTTAATAAAGGAGTTGTGAGTAGTCGTGTGAACTTTCTCTTTCTCGTTTTAAGGTTTTAATCACGGGTAATGATTCTGATTGATGATTGATTCTCTGTTTAAGCGGCAGGTCATGTGAACCGGATTGTCACGCGCTGTCGGTCACCGGTTCACACGTCACTCAGATACCGAAAGACCAAAATACAAACACAAACCAGATTCACTGTCACAGCGACTTACATTATCATATTTCAGTTGTCAAACAACAAGAAGGCTGTACTGTGTGTAAATGCGTCACGTCATACCTGTCAGGGTGACGTCATTGTGATGACACGTCATGGTGTTGTGACTTTGTGACGTCAGATGAATGTACTTATTAATGATTAAGCGTGCATACTGAAAACGAGTGTTGTATGTATGTGGAGAAAGTTTACTTCATGTGTGTATATATGTTCACACGTCTACATTCATACAGTCATACATGCATCAGTGCAATGATGATGTCTGACTGAATGAGACGAGGTCAAAGGTCACTCATTTTATTACTGACTGTTTTAAAAGACTAAATTTCATTTTTTCTTTCTTCCAGCCGAATCGTCCTGCCCATCTCTGTTGAAGAGGTATGTGCTGCTTTATCGTCACTCTTTCTGAAATCTCAAAGACGTTTCTTTCAACGTTCTCCTTTATTTAAAAGCTGCTTCTGGTTCAGTCCCGCTTTTGTTAATTTCATTAGTCATTTTGTGAAGTCTTTGACATAACAGATTGCATTCCACATGACTGGTGACAAATGTATCTACAACCAGATGAAAGAGGAACCTCACACAGGGAGTTGTGTGGTGGATGTGGGCTTTGTAGACATACTCGGTTTAGGTGCAGCTGTGGGACGGACTCTGTGGAGCTCTGACTCGGTTCTCTTTGCTGGTCTATGGTTATTACGACTGTTACCGTTTCAATGAACAGTAGTGGTAAAAACAATCTACTTTCAAATGAAAATGAAATACTGTGGTCCTTTATAAAGTAAATCAGTTCCCTCCACTATTCTCAAGCCATGCAAATATAGCTGTTATGAACTTCAGTGAGAAAAACCCACAAATACCAATTTCATTATAATGTTTTCATTTATGCATTTGGCAGAAGCTTTTACCCAAAGTGACTTGAATGCATTTAAGTTATACATTTGATTGTGTGTGGAAATCAAACCCGCAACCTTTGCGTTGCCAACACAATGCTCTACCAGTTGAGCTACAGGAACACTTACTGATGGTGCTGAAAACTGTATTTTTCAAGCTATCGGCACATTCTAGAGAAACTGTTTAATTGTCATTGCCAATAAGCTCTTTAAATGGAAAGCCAAGACTTCCATTTATCAGCCGCTATACAGAGTTTTGCTGTTTCTCCCATTTGTGTTTAAACTAATGGCCTGTTTCCTTCTGCTTGTAAATATTTTCTTCTAACAAGGCAGCAGGCTCTGTGTCAGCTGTTCAGTTGCTGGATATTGGACTAGTGTGTTTTATTTAGATCCACTCAGATCTGCCAGGTCATGGTAATCTTACAGTTAGAGCAGCAGTAGGTCTACATGTATCTGCTGGCAACATTAGACACTCAGCTCAGTTTCTCTTCACTTCTGTCATCTGACTATAGAAGCTGAAAAACATGCAGCAGTTTCTCTGTATTTATGGCTGTTTGTTTATAACCAGCAAGTCTATGTACGGCTGTTTATCTGTGTGGTGTTTTAATCTGTAATCCAGTGCCTTTCCCTGTTGACAGAATACACACACTGTTTCTGTTTAACACATCATGTCTTTATGAATTTGATATGCTGTAAATTTGCACACGGGTGCAAGTTAAGTCAACATCACTGCTTTTCTCCTGCAGTATCAGGTGGGTCAGCTGTACTCTGTGGCAGAGGCCAGTAAGAATGAAACAGGAGGTGGAGAAGGGGTGGAGGTCCTAAAAAACGAGCCCTACGTGAAGGATGAAGAGAAAGGACAATACACGCACAAAGTCTACCACCTGCAGAGGTTTGGTTGTAGCATTAAAATTTACTATAGAAAATGACTATACAAATGATTGTAGTACATATATAGTTTACCATAGTAAAAATACCATAATATTCTTTCAGTATTTTTGTAAGAGTATTAATTTATCAAAGTACCAAGTAGCAGTATTGTACCATTGTCACGTTTGTATAAACATCATCTTCATCATCACACAGAAGAATCTAGTTGATGATCTCGTTGATTATGAGTGATGTCATTGTCATTGTGTTTGTGTCATCAGTAAAGTTCCGTCTTTTGTACGGTTACTGGCTCCATCATCTGCTCTCAGTATCCATGAGAAAGCCTGGAACGCTTATCCTTACTGCCGCACAGGTGGGAGTGGAGATCTTGAATCAGTATATTAACACAAGACTCATAAGAATGCTGAATTCCAATCTGTGTTTTTCCTGTCTTCCATGTGTCCCGTCTTCATATCCTTATTCATCATTTCAGTTCTTACAGTGAGTCAGTTGTGTTACATTAGTAACAGGCACCATTTAACAAATATCAGCTGTTTGTTTTAAAAACATTGCAAGTGGAACATTTACATTTGATGTAAGAGCTTCTCTGTTCTGCTTGTAGAACGAGTACATGAAGGACAATTTTTTAATCATGATTGAGACGTGGCACAAACCTGACCTCGGCGAACAGGAGAATGTGAGTAACCAGCTGAAATTAAGAAGTTAATTGCAGATTAATTGTACAAATGTGTTCATTTTATGTGCTGAGATTAATCAAAAAATTAACAATTGATTTTCATGAGCAAGAAGCTGAAAGAAGGTAATGACCTCTCCTCTGTTTGATTTGTTTTTCTGAAGGTTCATAAGCTTGACCCAGAACAGTGGAAGAAGGTCGAGGTGGTACACATTGACATCGCAGACAGGTCTCAGGTGGACACCAAAGTAAAAACATTTGAATTATTTTGTTTTATATACATCATCAGGAGATTTTACGAAATCAAATTCTGAGACCCACCAAACACCATGTGAACTTTCCCAACAGGACTACAAACCAGAAGAGGATCCAGCCATATTTAAATCAGAGAAGACCGTAAGAGGCCCATTAGGACCTGACTGGAAGGTGCGTCATGTTGACTAGATCTTTAACAATCAACTCAGAGATGCTACAAAAATGCTGAAGTCAAAGGTTTCTTCCTGTGTGTTGCAGAAAGAACTTCCTCACAAGACAGACTGTCCTCACATGTGTGCTTATAAACTAGTCACTGTCAAATTTAAATGGTTTGGCTTGCAGAACAAAGTGGAAGGTTTCATCCAGAAGGTATAAAACTAAAAGAAACCTCATGCTGTGGTCAGACCGCCCATGATTGTGGCACAGAGGTGTGGCTTACAAACATAAACCGTTTGTGTTGTTCATGTGTTAGAAGGGTGTGGTGTTTGTTCTGCTTTTTCAGTGACTATTTGTTATGTAGATAAAGTGTGTGACTCATGAAATGTTTGTTTGGTTTGGTCATAGCAAGAGAAACGTCTGTTCACCAACTTCCACAGACAGCTGTTCTGCTGGATAGACAGATGGATCAATCTGACGATGGAAGATATTCGTCGCATGGAGGAGGAGACACAGAAAGAACTTGATAATGTGAGTTAATTGTGACAGAAACTCAACTGCTCAGTCAGTGTGTTGTTCTGTCTACACCTACTCTGATTAAATATGTGATGCATACATACATGTATGTATGTGTGTGTGTGTGTGTGGATTAATGTCGTATTTGACTTGCTGGTAGATGCGAGAGAAGGATCCAGTGAAGGGCACGTCTGCTGCAGATGAGTGAAGTTCTGCAGCTGAAACAGTGAGTGCAGCTCTCTGATCATCTCTCTTATTTCTGCTGTGAATAACTGCTGAGAAACACTTCTGTCTCAGGGGACGTCCTGTGTGTCCTTCCCAGTTAACATTAGCCAGCTGACTAACTACATTAGTTAGAAGTCTTTGGAATCCTTGGAATATTCTGCTTATTGGAAAATGTGCAAAGTTCCAGTAAATGATCTTTATGACATCTAAACATTTTTTTCTTCTGTTTAGATTTTTTCCAAACAGCAGCAGTTTGGTCATGTCCCAGTACTGGAGAGAAACTGCCGTGGGATTGGCTGCTCTCGCTCGCTCTTCTTCACTCCAGTATGTTTCTCTTTTCTCCACACCTGTGTACAGGAGGTCTGGCACACGATCTTGACCCTCATCCAGAGATGATTCTGTTCTGTTAAATAATGACATGTTCTTGGTTTTGTCTGCTAGCTTTTGCTGTCTTTGAAAACACCAGTTTACAGATTTGTTTTTTGTTGAACAAGTTACATAACAGCCCTTATTTTCACTACCTGCATCACCATCAAGTTGTTTTAGCAGATGTTGATACAGCTGATGAAGCTGCCTCTCTTATGAGACGTGCATATAATCGAGATTGTCACACTTGTTATAATTCAGACCTGACCCAGAACATATACCCAAACTCTCAGGAATTTTTGTATTTGCTATCAGGAGGTTTATGGTAAAGTTTACAATAATGAAAATGACAATTAAAAAGCAACTGCATATTTGTCATATTGGAGCTGTTGGCACAGTTTGACCTGCTTTCTGCCTCTGTTGCTGTAAGAGACTTATGGACTATTTGAAATGTATTTTGTTGATCTCTTCCACCTTCCCTATTGGGGAAGAAAAACACTGTTAACCAGATTTAAGTGAAATGTAATAGTAGTTTCTTGAACGTTCTGAAACAGATGATATTAAAAATAAGTGTGTCAGTTTTGTGGTGCCTGAAGGTACTTTTGTCACAATCATTTTATTTTGAGCCTAAATTTAAGTTTATTCTAGTGGGCAAACAAGTATGCATGAGAAATTCATTGTTTTTAGATGAGTATTCTGTATATTCACCAAATACACCAGCCTCACTGGCTTGTATTGGCAGCCTATATTGTTTTTTTTTTGTCTATATTCATTAAGGGTAATTTATTATAATGTTATTATGGCATCTACAGTTATTGGATGGTACACTCAAGCGTTACACTTGTCGTTTATGCAGGTCTGTATTGACATCAGTAAACAGTTTTGTGTACATTATCAAGCTCTGATCTGAGCAATCAAACCATTGAGCCACTGAGCAAATAAAAAATCATTCCGAATTTTAGTTCTGTTGAACTACGCAAAATGTTTCATTTACGACTGCAGTTAAAGGCTGCTAATGTACGTTCCCCTCACGACACAGTAAACATTGATCATTCTGTTTAAATACGTCTATCCTCAGTATCGTCCACCTGAGCATCAGTGCATCTTTTCAAAGAGCTGCATCAGTTCCATCAATTACTCTGTTGTGTGGAACATAAAGCCGATGAGCTCAGATGAGACGATGCCTAAAACATGCAGTACCAGAGAATTGTTTATGAACAATGGGCAGATAAAACATTAAAAAACTGAAGACAAATCAAACATTTTATGATCATTATTTTTTAAAACAATAACCATCTTCAGGGGTATGCAAACACACTCAGCTGGGCATAATGTCTACATGTAATTTACAATGTAAGTTTGTTTTTGAAGCTGATTCTTAAGTGTTGCTTTATGCCAAAATCAACAACTGAATAATTGAACACTGGCTGACTGTGGAACTAGAGAACAGCTGGAGTTGACATTAGACCTAATAAAAAACTATTAGAAAACTATGTGGCAGTAGTTAAATATTTGTTAGTTGGTCCAGATCCACACCTGCACTGAGAGCCAGTACAAAGATGTATTTTGTTTGACTGTTTTTTGCTCCAAGGAAAATAAATGTAAAATACAATGCATGCGATACCGACCTTAACATTTGTGGCATTTCTTAAAACTAGAAACAATGAGGTCATGAGTTTGCCAAGGAAACTCACATGCTGATAAAACTGAATGCAAAAAAGCACCTGCAAAATGAAAACCAATAAATAAAACCAAAACATAGTCAGAGAACAATGAATGTTTTCATGTATTTATTACAAATGTACAGCTTATGAGTCTTTATGATGATTTAAATGGTTTGCTTAGTCTTTCTGTTTTTTTGTTTTATAAATAGCCTCGGCTAAACAAACGTCTCCCATCATCTGGTCTCATGTAAGAGCTGTGTGATACAGAACAGTCAATACGAGTGCAGTGTAACTAGTAAGACTGAATTACAGAAGGGTGTGTGTCAGTCTATTAAAATAAATTTACTGGTGTCGTGCTTATGCAGCTGGATGGGGTAAAATGATCCTCTTAAGAAACCTTCCTGAATGTAGTGCTTATTTAACAGCGACCAAAGGTCTTTGTAAATGTAAAGTAAATGTATTTCTCCCAATTTCAAGTCATCAAGTAAACTACTAGTGGTCACCCTGACATATTTAGTGGAAAACAATCTGGAAAAATAAATCAACACAATGCATACAATATACTTCTACTCACCGTGTGCTTCTAGTGTGGAAGAGAGAAGTCATTTACATAATTACTGTTCTGAACGAATCAGCAGACAGAGTTCGTCTTGCAGATGTGCAAAGGCAACAGATTTCCAGACAATCGTTTTTGACACATTTCTGGGGACATTAGCGCCTTATTCCCCACACAGAAAAACGTTAAAGAAACCAAAAAGAATGAAAAGGCAAAAACAAACAACAGCTTCAGTTAAAAGGCTGGTGGTGTGGGGGCGGGGTTTAACTTCAAAACAAATACTTGATTGGATGAGGCTGTCTCACCCTCACGTATGGAGAAATGTTTGCTGACGTGTGTGTGTTCTGGAAGCTCCAGTTCAGCTCCTTTCCCATAAACATCAACAGGAGTTTGACATCTAAGCAAGGGTTCATTACCCACAATGCCCCTCACTGATGGCCATTGTATGTCAATGACAGCATCCTCACTGGTCCTGGTGCAGCGGTGGGACGTCTTCGTTTTCCCTGTGACTGAGTCTGAAATGTCAGTGACGAGAATGTTGACAGTGGTCATCTTCAACCATCTGAATCCACACGCTTGTAGCTTATAGAACATTATATGGGTCTTCTAACAATAAACATGAAATAACACATCACAAACGAAACATCATAAAGAATGAGGCATCATAAAGAATGAGGCGTGAAAACTCCTGAAATCAAATATTCTCAAATATGAAACAAAAGCAGATCTGGTCCTGAAGAGCCCAAATGAAGATGATCTGCTCTGCTAAGCTGATGAAGGCCATTCCATGAAGTCAATGAAGTTTATGTGCAGAACATGAAGATGAGATGTTTTAGAAAAGTGTTCTTTGATAAACCAGCTTTGTTTCCCGAACTAATAAGACTAATAAGACGAAAAGAATGTGGTGGTTGTGCGAACACATTTGCATTGTACTGATAACAAACCGCTAAAGTAATGGACTGAGATGAGGAGCCAGGGCGGTCTGTCTCTCTGCTGACCTGGCGAGTGTTTCCAGTACATCAACCCCAAGCTTGTCTTTGTGCTCGAAGAAAGCAGAGGGATCCGTCGTGTCTCAGAGCTGCTCCTTTGGCTAGTATTCAACATGCGTCATCAAACACTGAGTGAACCAGTGGTTCTACACTGGAGGACGGGAGAGTTGTGGTTGGTTTTCACAAGCCGTTCATGTTCTCAAAGCTCCACATGACTTCACTCGACAAACAGAACAGATAACCAAACAAATTAACTAACAATAATACAAAACAATCATTAAAGTAACTCCAGTGTTGGTTTTGTCAGTACATTTGTCCCAAGAGAAACAGGCCAGCAGAGCGTCACTACAAAAACAAGGTTCAATAGAGGAGAAAAACACACAAATTAGGCGAAACAGGAGGAGCTTTTCTGCTTCTCTGGATAAGGTTTGGAGTGTGTGTATGTTGACAAAAAGACCAAACCAGAAAGTAACTGTCTGTGCGCAAACACTTCACCAGCATTGAATTGTGGGACTGTGAGTGTGTTGAGTTAATATTGTCATATGGAGTTGAACAGGAGTGTAAAGAAAAGTAAGTCACTCCATTTGGCTTCTCCCAAACATCATCTCTGCATCCTGGTGGCCACAGCTGCTGGACCTCTGCTGTCTGTTTATTACCCATAATTCCACCTCATTAATCATTAAACCGCTTTTTAATTTATTTGTGCCAACATTCAACATACTTGTTCATCCAAACATGTTCCTGCTTTGTTTCATCTCAGTGATATCCTTTCTTCAACGTTCCATTGTCCTGATCACCAATCACAGCTGTCTGTTTCTCCCTGTAATGTTCCTCCACTCTCTCTCTCATTTAGTTTATCCCCTGCCCGGTGGAACCTGATGTGCTGGGTGGGTCACTGTTTCTTCTCGCGGGTGGTGATGGTCACCAGCTGCTTGGCAGCTTTGGCGATGTCATAAGCGCACTGGATGACCTGCTGCGTGAGAAGCTGGTAGTCCACCGTGCTGGATGAAGTGTCAGAGGGTGCAGCTTTACGACACTCTACCTGCAGACGGGAGGCGCTGGCTGCCAGTAACTTCAGAGAGGAGCGAACAGCGTCCAGTGCCGGCCTCTGAGAGAGAGAGAGATTTAGTGATTCTGGCTGGGGACTGTTTTTAATGATGAGAGTAATCTGGGCTTGTTTACCTTTGGAAAAAGAGAGGCCATTTCTGTCACAGCTAAGTGAATCTTCTCTGAGCATGGCACAAAACTGCAAACAACAACAGATAATTAACTTTTTCCAACCTTCATTAGAGCTCTGTTAGTCTCTGTGTCAGAAGACACGCTCTGTGTAATGCTATCTGATTGGCTGATGCTATGCTAATTCAGGAAGTTAGCCGGTGCTTATTCCTGTCTAAGCAGCTAAAATGATCTTCAAACCGAATCTGATTTTACTATAACAGTACATTTCATCTAACTGACAAGTCGCAGCTTTAAAACCAGCTTGTCGTTCTGCCATACCTGTCATGTTTAAACTCCTGTGCAGCTCTGAGGAGCTCCTGAATATTCTTGGTGACCTGCTCAGTTTTCAGGATGACGTCCTCCGTGCAGGGCAGGGTGGGGTCAGGATCCCCGTCAGCCTCCTCTACATCCCCCCTGCTGTCCTCCTCACTGCTGCGGCCCACACTACCATAAACACAAATAAACACACAGATCCAATCAAAACACTCTGATCAGAGATCAGTCATGATGTGAAGGATGAGAGCGGGGGCCCTCACTCACCTGAGAGAGACGTCATACGTCTGAGGGTTGTCATATTCACTCTCAGTGCCACTCCCGTACTTCTCCACCGTTTTATGTGGCTGGACGAAACAAAAGTGCTGTTAGACATCATGTCTCATACAAACTCACGAGTGCAGCTATAGATGGAAACCGACACTCACATTGTATCGTCCCTCGGTGGAGGCTGATAGGTGCGTCCCTCCGTAAGGGGTGGGCCCTGCAGGGGTGCCCTTTCTCACCTGAACAGAAGCAGAGATTAAGATGAAAATAAACCGGACGGACAGGCAGCAGAGAATGAAAAGACAGAGAGAAGCCTTGATAGACATTAAGAGAACGGTTAAATGAAAGAAAACTGACAGTATTCCTCTAGTTATTTATTAGCTGTTAGTGTAGGAAACAGAAATAATGTAGTGTGAAAGTTTTTGATATTGCTTAAAGGCTAAACTAATGAAAACTCATCATGAAGCTGTTCTCTAAACTAATGAAGATGCTAAAAACAGACATGCTGAAGAAATAAGTGCAGTTAATAAAACATCCACACACATTACCCACAGCTAATAAAGTAAAGACACATCACACTGTCAGCAGTGGCCCACAAAGGAGACATTGCATATCCAAAACACTGGATATTTGCAAAACTGCAAAAGCAATTAAAGCAAATATAATCCAAGATACTAGAATTCTACATCCCACAGATGTACGAGTATCCACACACAGAAACAACTTCCTGTTTCAGCACAGCATAAAGATTCACATGGCTGTCTACAGTGACGGCACATTCACTATGAGAAGCTGATTCCATGCACTTCCACCCAATGAAGTTCCATCAATCAATCAAGCAGCCAATCAAATCACACTTCTGAACAATCCAGACACGTTAACAGCACAAGATGAGTGTATTTCTCAAACAGTCTCTCTTGACATATCAAATGATAACAATAAATTTCATGCCACTTCATGAAATCACTTCATCATTCTATTTCAGAACAGACATCATACAGCAATTGTGTCTTAAATCAAGTGAGCTGCCTACAAAGGAAGCATTTCTGGGCATCATTGATTCACAGCAGCTTTACATATAATGAAAAAACAGGAAAATGATCAAATGTATAGAACACACAGAATACATGTTACCGGTTGTGAAAACAGGATGTTGCTCAGAAATGCCATCCATGTAAGCAGCTCACCTGTTATTAACCAAATATCTATAATTTTTCAAAGCAGGTGATGGTCCTGTCTGGCCATGAGGTGGCAGTACAGAGCAGTGAGTAAGAGTGAGTGACGAACAGAAAGCCTTCAAAGCAGAGAGCTCCAGACAGCAGCGGCACACCAGTGTGGGCCCAGGTGAGCAGAGGGAGAAGAGCCCGACAGGAGGCCGAATAAAAGATCAAGCCACCACTAATGCTCACACTTACGGTGGGGCTGAGAGGCTGCAGGCGGCCGGTCAGGGGGTCCAGGGCTGGGGTGAGAGTTTTGGGGGTGGTTCCCACAGGCTCATACATGGAATAGGCTTGCCTGTCCCGGCGGATGGGGGCAGAGGAGGGTGTGGTCACACCTGAGCCTCCGCCCCCCCCTCCGCCATTTCCTGTACCCCTCGCCCCGCCAGACCATGGTACTGGGCCTCCACCCCTGGTCAGAGAGCCCCCGGCCCCAGCCTGGGCCCCCCGCAGCACGCTGTTCTCCGTCTGCATCCGCGTGATCTACAGAGAGGGAGGGGAGTCACACACATCCACAAACATCACCAAAAAACAACACAACACCTGCAGTGTGGATCATGCTGGGGTAATAAAACAGGACATTCTGATTGGCTGAAATGTTATGGTTGTCTAGACGTCATTCCTAATGGATGTATATGGAATACGACAGTTAAATAGCACAGGTTTGTTTTCTCACGTTTCAACACAAGAGCACATGGTTCATTAACACTGAAGAGGAAACAGGAAGTGGCATACCTCCTTCTGAAGCCTCCGCAGCTCCTCACTCAGGTTGTTGTTGACCTTCATCAGCTGTTGAACTTTGGCCTCTGAGGAGGCCAGGGCTTTTTTTACCTCCAGATATTCCTGTAATGTGATTGGTCCATCTGACAGGTCTGACGAATCCATGCTCTGATAAACACAAAACACCCAAAAGAATCACAATCTGAAGCTAAACGATACTCAGAAGGATTGAAGGGAACAATTTCATCTTTATTTTCAGGCAGACATGAGATATTATTCATGTCCATAGTGCGTGTAAATCTCCAAATGACCAATAATGTTAGTGATTTTAGCCTTAGCAAATGCTAACCACTAATTACCATGTTATGTAATGCTTAAAAACGTAATCCAAAAGATCATTACTTAAGGTACATTCACATAGCTAGAATTTTTCATATTTGCATATTTTATTTTGTAATACAAATTTACCTATAAGAAACATTTAGATAATGGTTGAGAAGTTTTTTTTAAAATATTAGCATTATAGTTCATGTTATACTGTTATTTAATTTACGTTGTGACATTGTTGAAAATACTGACAAACACACAGGCCCAAGAGTCAACGATTCTGAAATATTTTTAAAATAAACAGCAGGTACTGCAGCCAAACAGGGTAGAGCAAGAGCTTTTTGAGGCACGACGCTGCCTGTATGCGAGTGAGCATGCTCAGAAGCAACTTCCTGTCTGCAGCTTCAGAACAATAGCCTCCACTGATCACAGCCCTGAAAAGATGATGTCGTCATTCGGCAAGTATGAGGCAGGACTGATGCTCCTCCCGCAGTGCATGCTGGGACATGACAACACTGCCTATTGTAAGACTGAACACACCAAGATGCTGGACTTGCAAAACCTTAAAGACCAAACCTACAATCCTGAAAAATTAAACCTTTCCCAGGAATTACTGTGACTTATCTGAACTTGTTTCTCCAGGAGGTTCATTAGTTTACTAGTCATTCCTGGAAGACACTTACTAATGTCTAATAAGAGAAATGGCAGAGAACAGCTTTAGCTGAGCTTACCCTGGCCCGGTTGTTGCGCTGTGTGTTGTTGTTATTCTGTGCGGTCAGGTCACTGTCTGTGTCCTCGTCAGACGCTACGCTGTCATAATCGTGCTGATCATCGTCTGCCTGACTCAGATCCAGAGGGTCTGATAAACAAACAATCTCATAAACACAGACTTCCATATCCTGCTCTTTAGTGAATCTGTTATAATAATGTAGTCTTGAAAACACTGAGTTAATACATAGTGTGTGTGTCTCACCTGCGGGGCTTGTCAGGCCTTTGCCATGCTGCCGTCGTTTGGCGTCGCTAAGGATGTCGATAATGAGGGTGGCAAATTCTCGAGCGTTAAAACGAGCCAATTTCTGCCGCCCCTACAGACAAACAAAATATATATAATTCATTCAGACAGTCTTGATTAAAAGTTTGCTAATTTGACAAACAAACAAACTGACAAAAGTACTCCAAAATTTGCTGAGCTGCTAATAGAGGCAAACATCATAGGAGAATGTCCTAATTTAATCATAACCATAAATATGGTTTAAAAAGGTATATTTAGGCGTATTGAAAACTGACTATTAAAAACTATTTTACCCAACACTGGTGCGAGCTGTGTAATTTTACTTTATCATGGTATCGCACCATTAGCTTACTGTAGCAACATGTCAAGAACAAGTGAATCAACTGGGCGTTGTACTATCCTTTACAGAGCACTACATGTCACACGACAGTGTTTACTTCAGTCACATGAGGATCCTAACAGTTTGGATACTGAAGGCAGCTGACGCAGTTTACTGGGTTTGGGGCAGAACTAAATTTAAAGAGCTTTTCGTTGCTCTGTGACATATAATTACAGAACAGTCCACCTTAGCAGAGAGAGACTGGGACATTTTAAAGGCTGGAAATAGCTGGAACAGCACGCTGTTGATGTGGCACAGTAATGACTCTTGACCACTGTGTGTGAGTGTGTCTGTTTCCCGCCTCCCAACTTCTCTCTTTCCATTTCTTAAATCCTCATTTATACAAAAGAATGGGAAATTCTCTGCCTGTCCAATCAGCGCACAGGAAATGTGTCCCCGAGTAACAGCACTTAGTGGTCTTGCAGTATAAAAGAACTATTTAAAGCGGTGGTGGAGCAGGTCATGCGAGGATGCCAGTGAAGGGCTGAGGGGAGGGAGTCGTCACTTGCCTGCTGCGGCAACGCAGCTGGAAAACATCTCTGTGTTGGTTTTGCTTGCCAGACCTCAGCCTCAGTCGTTTGTACAACCACAAACACTATTTTTAGCCCTGTGCTTTCATCCTTCTCCACTGCAGCCCAGATATCATCTCTTCTCCTTCATCCTCATGTTCTTTCCACTGTGCTTTCTCTGCTCACACAGTCTGTTCCTCCTGTCCCCCTGTGTACAGATTCACCCCTGCTTCTGACTAAATGACCGATAACTGCCTTTATTGCCAGGCTAACACCCTCTGTGTCAACATGGGTAGTTCAGAACAAAACACTGTGCATTTACCTGGTTGCGTGTTGCAGAGTATTCAGGGTTGACAGGTAAAAAGGGGACAGCGCTCCGCTCCGTCACAAGAGTGCTGTGGTTTTGAGTGGTCAGCCACACTGAGAGAAACACAAGATAACAGGTTATCTAATAAACACATTATAAACACAACTGCACAAAGAAAACAAACTATAATAACCTATATAAACATCAGAAATGAACAAGCTCTGAGGATGAAGCCCTGAGGAGCACCCTTGTACAGATTTAATGTGTTCCAGGTATGGCAATAATAATGCTGAGTTAAGTATCTGTGCCACCCCTGCAGTGTATGTTTCTGTGTGTGTGTGTTCAACCCCCTGCCTCGCACCCGGTCCAGCTTACCAACAGAGTCTCAGTCTGGCACCCCAGCACGCTACCTCTTCTGCCTCTATAACCAGAAACGAGAGCAGAGAGGGAGAGAGGGGGAGAGGGAGAGAGAGAGAGAGAGAGAGAGAGAGAGAGAGAGAGAGAGAGAGAGAGAGGAGGAGAGAATTCCTGCGGCACTCCCTCACTCTCGCTCTCTTCCTCCCTCCTCAGTGTCTCTCTCTCACTCCCTTCAACACAGGCTGACTGCACTGCTCAAGTCCTTCTATAGTCAGTGTTTATACAACACTGATTGCTGTGTCTCCTGAGACACGGCTACAACTGTCCATACAGATCATTCCATAACCGCATTACAGAGGGAATGAGAACTAGACAGCAGTGAAAGGAAGGAAAGAATGAAGGAGAAGGAAAAATGAAGTGGAAAGAGTCGAGTCGTACCTGCGTCGTTCTCCCTGCGGTCCACTTCATCATACACATCCATAGCCAGCTCCTCGAACAAGCGGTTATTTAACTGTTTCCATACACACACACACACATATGGGTATGTGATGTTAACATTCAGATCAAGAGAAAACCAGACAAACTCACAGAGCAGATAAAAACAAGGGACATGCAGAAAACAAACATCAGGGAGCAGACACTCATAACTCTTTAAAACATCACAGGCTGAATAAAAGCAGGCTACGAGAGCCAACACTGAGAGCATCTGCTAAAATTATCCACTGAATTACTGAGCATTCAAAGTGTTTATTAAACAAACGATTCTGAAATCCACTCAGAAAAGAAGCACACAAACACAACCAATCAGAGTATGTTTAATAGTAATATACAACAATGTGGGTGGGGCTACCAGGCACAATGCCACACCCATAATATGATGTAACATGAAAACTCACCGCTTGAAGCTTCTTCTTGGCAGCCTTGGCCAGTTCAGAGAGGTCCAGACTGCACAGAGACAAAGACACAGAAGTAAAAAGATGCTGAAGACACACTGACAGAGAAAGATGAGGACAGAGGAAAGCAGAGGGTGTGTGAATGAGGCAGGTAAATGAATGAATGAATGAATGGATGAATGAATGAATGAATGGATGAATAAATGAATGAATGAATGAATGGATGAATGGAGTAAATGAAATGTGGCAGGAGAGGAGGAACACAAGCAGCTGGAAGATATGAGCCGGGTCAGAAACACACTGATGGTGCTGTAGTTATACAGAACCGGCAGAATAATTAACTATCAACACTAATGGTGTGCGCGCTTCAGTCAGATGTAGATACAAACAGTGATGGTAAATGATGCCATAAAGTTGTTGCAGTTTGCATAATTATCACCGGATTAAGTCTGCAGACAACAGCCAGCAGACAACAGCACTCACAAACCATTTCAATTCAATGTGTGGTTTTACAAAGTCATTACAGAAGAAAAAAAATGTATTTTTTTTTATTTAAAATAAAAAAATGAAAGGGTGAAGTCTGATTTCATGTTATTCCACGTTAAGTTTGATCCATTTAATAACAATCATATCTTAGCTTTGTTTTTTAACTCCTGCCTCATCCCTCCAGATGCCCAACCCCCAGACGAAGGCCATGTAAGAAAGAAAGAGAGCAGGGTTTATGAAGGGGGGATGAGGAGAGAGAGAGATACCTCTGCGTCGGGCACTTAGGGCGAGCTCTGCCTCCAAAAGCGCAGCAGCAAGATGGAGAGAACAGAGAACGAGTGAGCAAGGCCGCAAAGTGAGCAGGAGACAGACAGGTTGAGAAAGAAAGGGACAGACCCCATATCAACAGATCAGTAAAATAAGACAGTTAGTTTGGTTGCATTCAGCTGTGGTGCATTTGAGTCTGACGTCCTCCTAATGCAAATGCAATCATGTGGCGCAACCTGCTGGCCAGCCTGCTCAAATACACCCGCTGCCAACTGATCCTAGTACAGCACGTCTACACTGAGCGGGCAGCACTTAAGAAGAAATTTAGGAGGATATCATGCATTGCATCTAAAATGACAGGTGATAAATAATACTGCTCTGACCCTTTTCAATATTTACACACACACACACAATGTACCTGTCTGCCATTTGAGGGATAATATAATGTCCGTTCTTGTGATCTGCAAGGACACAAAAACCCAATGTTACTCTGTTCTTTCTTATTTAGTGACACAGCAGTGCGGTTATGGGCTGTTACAGCACAGTTTAACTCCTCTAAACTCACCTGGTCGTCGTCCACACAGGTAGAAGGCCAGTCTGTCTGTGAGCTCATACTGACACTCCACTAAACGCTCAGCGAGCTCCACATGACCTGCTTGCCTGCAACAAAACAGTCACGCATTAAACCAAAACTGGTGTTTCTCCAGCCTCAGTGAATATGTGAACTATATTGATAGCAGGAACTCAAGGAGGGCCAAGGACCTTCACATGGTGTGTGTGTGTGTGTGTGTGTACCGAGCATAGTCTATAGGTGTGCGGCCGTTGATGTCGGGAGCTCCTGGATCTGCCCCATACACCACCAGCAGTTCAGCCTGCAAAACCTGCCCCGCCTTGGCTGCCACATGCAGCGGGGTTGTGCCCTTTTCCTGTAAAGCAAAATCAGATGACACATCAGTTTAAAAGCACGGAAATCAGATAATGCTGCGTTTCAAAAATGGTATTTAGAATTGAATTCAAATTGAAATCTTAGTAGTATCAACTACTGAAATCTTGGCATTTTGATAACTCAATGAAAAACACCAGCCGATCTCATGATTGCTACATCGCTTTAATTATGTTAATTTTGAGTTTTTAATTATGATATAAAACACCTGACAGCATGAAATCTGAATCACGTGAGACAGATCTTACCGGATGGAAGAAATTGGCTTGTGCCCCCAGAGACAGCAGTCGTAAACACGTCTCGAGACTTCCTGTCCGCACACTCGAGTGAAGTTGCTGCAAGAACAAGAAAGGGTGAGCGTGTGCTTGAGAGAGAGAGAGAAAGAGAGAGAAAGAGAGAGACAGAGCGAGAGAGCATGAAAAAAGGGAAAGACAAGACACCCCCTGTGAATCTTCTCATTAAAGCTATTGAACAGCACAGAGGCCGGCACATTTACTCACTAGCTGGGTGTCATTTTAAGAGCCCTCCTGCACGGGCACAGATGAGGGAGGAGAGATGGAAGGATGGACTGAGATAAAGAAGCAGAGACAGGAGTGATCTGATGTCTCGGGCAGTCTCACCTTGCTGAGGTCTTTGGTGGTGACCCCATCATCATCACGGCAGGGCAGCTTGTGTACGTAGGCTAGCATCTGGTACTTGGCACGAATGAACTCTGACTTAGTAGGACTGTGGGGTGACATATACAGACAGCACTGAGATAAACATCAAAATCAATGAGTGAATATAAAATCAATATAAAATGAGACGACACAATATTCCATCCTCTATCATTACAGTTACGGTTGTTTATTAAAAACATGAAACAACAAATGTATGACAAAAAAATAAAATATGTTGAATTATGCTGATAATATATTTCCTAATTTTTTTTAATCAGGGTCCACAAATAAAACTCATAAAGCTTGATAATTTGTAGTTAAAGTCAAACTGTTCTAATATGACCGTTGCTGTGACACAAAAATAAACAGATGAAATAAAATTAAACAATAATAAATAAAATGAATACATCTCTGATCTTAGTGGCTTCTGGTCTGCTATTATAGAGTTTTTCAAAACGAACAGCAATTATAGACTGCACAAACCAATAAAACTAAATTTACACCCCCGCTCTTTCATTATTTTTGGGTTGATGAGATGACTTACTGGACTTTATCCTGTGGGTTTGGTTTCCTCCGACCACTCTGAACCTGTGCTGGGTCCAGCAGGGAGTGTTCCCAGATTGAGTTAGCTCCGTTACTGGCCAGGGTCTGAACCATCTGAGGCACACACACACAATCCTTGAGCCATGATCTTGAGGAAAGCAGCAGAGATTTGTGCATGTTAGACGTCTTGTTAAGTTACCTGCAGTAAAGACGGAGGCCAGCCACTGTGCCGCAGGTGTTTAACAATGGAGATGTGTCGTCCGAGGCTGCGATGTACCGAGCAACACTCATCACAGATCAGAACCCCTCGGTTTATACTGCTCCAGCCTGGATCTGAAAATGCAGAAGGGTGAACTTTACTTCACCCTTATGGTTGTTTTATATGAGCAAAAATAAGTCACGTTCTGCTTTGCATACACCACATACTGACCCCCTTGCTGAATGCAGTCAGAGTCAAGGTGTCATTCAGGTAAACAGAAAGGTAACTAACCCTGTGTCTCAATTCACATACTACCCATCCTAAAAAGTATTAGAAATTTGAATTAGTCTGTCCTAAAATCCATATGTTAAAATGAGTATCCTTAAAGGACCCGATAGTCTACTATTTCCGGTGAAAATTGGAAGTGCAGATCCACACACAATTAAACGGCTGATATTAGCCACAACTCATTGCAAGAGGGAGACACTGCAGTGGAGAGGATCAGGGAGAGGGAGACACTGCTACACTGAATTAATACAGCAAATATGTGATGCTTCCATGGATTAATACATTTAAGTATATAGTCAACATTACATAAGAAATAATAAATGAAGAAATGGTTAAATTCAAGGAGGAGCTGTATTTTGATGTGTGTGATTGTTAACAATCACAATGTTGTCTAGGCAACAACGGTCACTTCCATTAGGCGCAAATCCCAGTACTCACATACTCTTTTGCGCCACACTAAAATTGATATACTTTCCATAACAAAAACATAACATACTTTTAGGGTGTAGTGCAAGTACACAAATTGGAACGCAGCACAAGTCACAATGTGACAGAAGTGTGCCACAGGTTGCCACAACATCCAGCTGAAATGAAAGGAACATCCACATTTTCTTCAGCACATAATCTCAATCAAAGAACTTCTTGGTTTCTTGGTTCTGATGCGATTAGAGAGAGAGATTATATTGCACTGATGTACGCAGTGTCATAACATGATTATTGACTTCCTCCCTGGAAACAGAATAAGACGTTTAAATAGGGGGTTTAAAATGGCCAGAACACATACAAATATTAAGCACGGTGGCTGAGAGCTGATAAAATACACTAAAGCTTACATAGACCACAGATATTCAGACACAGACATAAGGTGCAGCACACGTGTGGGACGATCACAGATGTTGTACTTCCACATGTCGAACTAACATGTTCAACCTTCTCGTAAGTGCTTAAAACTATTAATGCTTCATTAAAGAACATTTCAAATACTTCTTTGTTTCCAACTGACTCTGTATCTAATAAAAACTTCACACATACACACTCTTATGTTAAGTGTGCACGAAAACATGCTTATGATGTTGTTCGGCCCTCGACTGCCAATCTTCCATACATTAATTCCCATAGCACACTTACATCCGTTCATCTGCACACCACCTCTCCTCCTCTCTCAGTCATCATGTCCTCTCCTTCCAACACACTCACCATTATCTACATTCCTCTAACATGTCCAACATGAAAATGACAAGCCCTCTCAGCATCACAGGACGGGCCAACAAAGCGCAACGGTGCACAGCAGGACATCCGCGCTGAACTGTGAGACAAAGTCTGTTGAAAGACAGACAACTGCACAGATATGGTGCACTCAGTCGGGGCATTGGTGACAATGCACTCAAGCTTAGAGCAAGACCGCAGGTCAACCAGAAACTGTCATAAAAAGAACAGAACGCTGAATAAAGCAGAGAGATGACACGCTCATATATGCACGCACTGCTGAAGAGAGAGCAGCTGTGGATGGGGAGCAGCTGTCATGCCCCCGTCTCATCCCCTGGTCCCCCCCACGGGGATGGTGAGGCTACAAGAGCAAAGCCAAGGGTGGGTTTGGACTAATGGTACAGCTGGGCAGCATCAAAAAATGGTTTACAAAGTGTGTTGTCTGAATGCTTGATTTAGTCTTTGTGGGAGTACAATTAGGTAACACATTTCTGGACAAACAGCTGAGCGACAGCTGAAACTAGAGGCTACATGTGAAAGTAAACAAGACCTTGATTCTGTTCAAACGGCCTGTTTGCACTGGAACAAGTTTGTGTCCTTTTAAAGATAAGTGTAGGGTTAACATCCGTCCTGCTTCCCTGCAGCATGTAGGAAACGAATACCTCATTCAAAGACGCTTGTGACTGGACTGCTAGATGAATTATAGACGAAGAACTCGAACCCTTGCCTTCTGCAAGCATTGTTCAGCTGACACAGGCCTATATGTCACTGCTAACCACTGTGATGTTTTGGCCAGTGTTCAGACCTGCGTCCTCACAGAGAAATATTACAGTCCACTTGCTTTTATGAAAGTCCAAAGTGAAACTGTACATTAATGATCTGATTTTCACAGCAATGCTAAATCAAATCAATAAGGAGCAACAAAATACAAGAACTCATATGAGAGATTTATACAGAAAACAAACATGCTAACTCAAAATACTGTAACTTATAGGTGACTGACCACAGACATCATTACATAATAGACATAATACATAAAAGAAAGACACTAAATATGTAAAGAAATAAAATGTTTGTGAACAACGAAGTGTGTTTTGTTAAAAGTGTGGCGACTGATTCAGTCCGCAGGCTAACTGAACCGAGCTACTGTCAGTTAGCATCGTTTCATACTGAACGTCTACAGCCTGAAAACTGCAGCAAATTAAACGCATTAAAACTAAACGATGTATCTGTGACTGCAAGAGATGCTTTAAAGGTTTATTAAAACTAAACGATGTATCTGTGACTGCAAGAGATGCTTTAAAGGTTTATTAAAACTAAACGATGTATCTGTGACTGCAAGAGATGCTTTAAAGGTTTATTAAAACTAAACGATGTATCTGTGAGTGCAAGAGATGCTTTAAAGGTTTATTAAAACTAAACGATGTATCTGTGAGTGCAAGAGATGCTTTAAAGGTTTATTAAAACTAAACGATGTATCTGTGAGTGCAAGAGATGCTTTAAAGGTTTATTAAAACTAAACGATGTATCTGTGACTGCAAGAGATGCTTTAAAGGTTTATTAAAACTAAACGATGTATCTGTGACTGCAAGAGATGCTTTAAAGGTTTATTAAAACTAAACGATGTATCTGTGACTGCAAGAGATGCTTTAAAGGTTTATTAAAACTAAACGATGTATCTGTGACTGCAAGAGATGCTTTAAAGGTTTATTAAAACTAAACGATGTATCTGTGACTGCAAGAGATGCTTTAAAGGTTTATTAAAACTAAACGATGTATCTGTGACTGCAAGAGATGCTTTAAAGGTTTATTAAAACTAAACGATGTATCTGTGACTGCAAGAGATGCTTTAAAGGTTTATTAAAACTAAACGATGTATCTGTGACTGCAAGAGATGCTTTAAAGGTTTATTAAAACTAAACGATGTATCTGTGACTGCAAGAGATGCTTTAAAGGTTTATTAAAACTAAACGATGTATCTGTGACCGCAAGAGATGCTTTTAAAGGTTTATTAAAACTAAACGATGTATCTGTGAGTGCAAGAGATGCTTTAAAGGTTTATTAAAACTAAACGATGTATCTGTGACCGCAAGAGATGTTTAAAGGTTTATTAAAACTAAACGATGTATCTGTGACCGCAAGAGATGCTTTAAAGGTTTATTAAAACTAAACGATGTATCTGTGACCGCAAGAGATGTTTAAAGGTTTATTAAAACTAAACGATGTATCTGTGACCGCAAGAGATGCTTTAAAGGTTTATTAAAACAAACGATGTATCTGTGACCGCAAGAGATGCTTTAAAGGTTTATTAAAATAAACGATGTATCTGTGACTGCAAGAGATGCTTTAAAGGTTTATTAAAATAAACGATGTATCTGTGAGTGCAAGAGATGCTTTAAAGGTTTATTAAAATAAACGATGTATTGTGATGCAAGAGATGCTTTAAAGGTTTATTAAAATAAACGATGTATCTGTGACCGCAAGAGATGTTTAAAGGTTTATTAAAATAAACGATGTATCTGTGACCGCAAGAGATGTTTAAAGGTTTATTAAAATAAACGATGTATCTGTGACCGCAAGAGATGTTTAAAGGTTTATTAAAACTAAACGATGTATCTGTGACCGCAAGAGAGTGTTATTAAAATAAAGATGTATCTGTGACTGCAAGAGATGCTTTAAAGGTTTATTAAAACTAAACGATGTATCTGTGACTGCAAGAGATGCTTTAAAGGTTTATTAAAATAAACGATGTATCTGTGACCGCAAGAGATGCTTTAAAGGTTTATTAAAACTAAAACGATGTATCTGTGACCGCAAGAGATGCTTTAAAGGTTTATTAAAACTAAACGATGTATCTGTGACTGCAAGAGATGCTTTAAAGGTTTATTAAAACTAAACGATGTATCTGTGACTGCAAGAGATGCTTTAAAGGTTTATTAAAACTAAACGATGTATCTGTGACCGCAAGAGATGCTTTAAAGGTTTATTAAAACTAAACGATGTATCTGTGACCGCAAGAGATGCTTTAAAGGTTTATTAAAACTAAACGATGTATCTGTGACTGCAAGAGATGCTTTAAAGGTTTATTAAAACTAAAACGATGTATCTGTGACTGCAAGAGATGCTTTAAAGGTTTATTAAAAACTAAACGATGTATCTGTGACTGCAAGAGATGCTTTAAAGGTTTATTAAAACTAAACGATGTATCTGTGACTGCAAGAGATGCTTTAAAGGTTTATTAAAACTAAACGATGTATCTGTGACTGC
Source organism: Chromobotia macracanthus (assembly GCA_036877525.1). Lineage (NCBI taxonomy): Eukaryota > Metazoa > Chordata > Actinopteri > Cypriniformes > Botiidae > Chromobotia > Chromobotia macracanthus. The sequence goes on along the minus strand of JAZGTH010000080.1, from coordinate 4,615,119 downwards.
AAGAGATGCTTTAAAGGTTTATTAAAACTAAACGATGTATCTGTGACTGCAAGAGATGCTTTAAAGGTTTATTAAAACTAAACGATGTATCTGTGACTGCAAGAGATGCTTTAAAGGTT